>JAQYXR010000513.1:0-79933 GCA_030545055.2 Neoaliturus tenellus | reverse complement strand
TTCAATTTGATTACAAACCCTAAAGGATTACGTTTTAATAATTTATATGTATTTTCAAAATCACTACAACAACCAAAGTATCAATTATTGGAAAAAATACTGATTAATGTGCCTGAAGTTAAATACTTAAAATTTAATGCAAGCGAGAGTGTTATGCAACCACAAGAAGCTAAACCATTCTCTGTGTTCATATTTGACGATGTATCTTGTGAAAACCAAAACACAATAAGGAATTACTTCGCTATGGGTCGACATAACAACATAGATAGCATTTATATTGGCCAAACTTACAGCAAAATACCTAAACAACTTATTAGAGACAATGCCAACATGTTAATTGTATTTAAACAGGACGAAACCAACCTAAAACATATATATTTTGATCATGTAAATGCGGATATGACATTTGAACGATTTAAAGAGTTATGTGGAAAGGCTTGGGCTGAAAAGTATGGGTTCCTAACAATTATGAAGGAACAACCGCTAAACAATGGTCGATACAGGATAGGATTTGATAAATTTATATTAATACATTGAACGTGGTATAAAACATTCATTGTTGTACAACACGTCTTGCTACAAACATGGTTAACCAAGAAAAATTAGTAAAAGAAATAAAATCACTTAGTGATTCTATTCGGGCTAAAAACAGAGCATTAAAACTAGGTATTAGCGAGAGGGAGACATTCCTTGAATCTACTTTTAAAACCTATTACTGAACCCTTGAAACAATTAAACAAAAAATTTGCTAAACCTGTATTGGAAGGAGATGCGATTGCACCTATTACAAAGTTTGAAAGAGAAAATGTAAAATCAGAAGATTTTAGCGATGAAGACCCGGAATCCTCTACATATAGTGGTTTTACCGGTGGAGAACCCGAAAGAGAGCTAGAATCACCAGACTATAGTGGAATAAGAGATTATATGAAGTAAAAGCCAAAAGAGGACATGAAGTTGTATCAACTGCTAGTGAAGAGGAAAAAGAAGAAGAAGCAAGGGAAGGTCCGTCAAACATAAGCTTGTTGGGTGAAAACATTCATAACAAAGGACCTTTAGGAAGGAAATACATGATAAAAATGTTAGCTGGAACAAACCCTAATAAAAACTACCATAGTTATGGAGTAAGATTAACAGAAGAGGGTTTAATGGTTGGTAATAGCCCGGTAAACATTGATGAACATGATAATATTATTGTTGGTGATCAAAGATATAAGGGCACAAGGGGATTATTTGAATTATTATTTGAAAATAAGCCTTTAGAATTGTTAGTTAAAGAAAAAGACATGGAAGCATATAAAAAGATTTTGGAACAAACTAATGCATACAGGAGGAAGTATTCAGCTGACCAACCTGTTTTTAGATCAAAGTCTTTAAAATATAGAGAATTTGTATCCAAGTTAATACCAACAACGAGAAGACAACCAATGCCAATAATACCAAGAAAACCTGTAAAAACGAAGGTTTGTGTCATCCACTTTGGATATAAGTGCTACAGAACCAAGAAAAAGAAACAAGTCTGTTACAGGTACAGGTTTAATGAAGAAACTGTATAACACAAATGTGATTTATTACAATAATATCAATAAATTGGTTGATAGAATGAAACTAATACATGAAGCTAAAGAAGCGAGTCATACTGGTTTGGAAAACGAATGGGTGGCTTTAGTGGATGAACTCCGAAACCGTGGGGTAATCTCATAAAAAATGCGTTACCCCCCCTAGAATACTATTCAGTTGCACCATGAGTGTCGACAAGTTCGGACGTTACTCCTCGGATGGGTTATATTATGCGAATAGTTTAAAAAAGAAGTGCTGGTTTACCACAAACACCTGATGGAGATTATGATATGAGTAATAAAAGGTTAAAAAACATAAAAGATCCTTCGGATGAAAACGATGCAATAAACTTAATAATATTAAAGGAAAAGATATCGCCAACATTAAAACTACAAAATAACACATATGACGCAGAAGATCATAGAATTATCAACGTTGGTAAACCAAATCAAAACGGTGATGCGATAAACAAAGGTTATTTGTCATCTGAATTAAAAAATACGTTAAAATTCAATGGGAAAACGTATAGTGCCAACAATAAACGTATATCCAACGTAGATGACCCTAAAGATGCAAAAGACAGCGTAAATAGACGCTATTTACATTCTTTGATACCTGAAAAGACAAAAGATGGATTTTCTTTTTATAAATTTGTTATTAACGATATAGGTTATCCAAAAAATGAAAATGATGCTGTAAATCTCAAATATATAAAAGATCATTGTGTCATACGTGATGTGGGAGTTATCGATTGTCTTGGCAATTGTTTGGCGAATGTAAAAGATGGTTCAGCACCATCTGATGGTGCAACAGTGGGTCAAATGAAAGAGACTTTAAAACAAGAAACAACTGGATTTGCAAAACGAGATGAAGTATTATCAAAGCAAGGGGATGACTTTATTCAAGGTAATGAAAAATTTCATTTATTGACATACAAAAAACGCTTATTGGGATTGCATGCATGGAAGGTTATCAAATGTGTCATGGGGTCATGCAGATAGAGACGCCGGCTGCCTTAGGACAAACAGTACATCTAGATCCAAATAATTACCATGCGTTTTTTATATGTAGTAATAAAAAATTAACAAACATGGCGCAAGGAAGAGAAGCAAATGATGCTGCAACTGTAGGACAGGCTATCACATTATCACAAATGGATAGCAAAGTGTATACTTGTAATAATAAACGTATAACAGACCTTAAAGACCCTGAACATGTGGATAATGCTGTCACTGTTAATTTTCTTGTAAAAGTTTTAGGAAATGCATTATTTGATGTATACAATCTTATTGGTATTCGTTCAGGTCGTACTCCTTTGTTGGAATCTGAGAGAGGTACTTGGATTAAACGGGAAATTGTTCAAAAATATTTTATCAACCCTAATACACAAAAGTTTAGATCATCGAATTGGGGTGATTTTGATATTTAATAAAAGAACACAATAGACGACTTCATTTATGTCCAACTTGTCATAGAGGTAACACATAAGTTGTACATTGCGATTATAAAAGGACAATAATGACGTTCCAGTACATCAGTCCATATAGAGACACTGTAAGGAGAGGAGGTGGGATCACGTCCACAGCGGTTTCTCTGTTAAGTAAAGCTTTAAAAACGAATTCCAGTAGGATCCATAGTAAATAGAGCAATAGACGCATTACCATACGAATTTCATATACCGGGAGGTTATCAGTATTGCGGACCAGGAACTAAATTGAAAAAACGACTGGAAAGAGGCGATCCTGGCATAAATAAGTTAGATCAGGCTTGTAAAGAACACGATATCGCATATTCCACGTTTGCCGATTCAAAAAATAGATCGATAGCAGACAGAAAGCTTGCGGACATAGCTTGGCAACGAGTAAAGTCAAGTGACGCTAGCATAGCAGAAAAAGCAGCAGCTTTAGCAGTAACAGCAGGTATGAAGGCTAAAACAGCAGTAGGAGGTGGAAGAAGGAGGAGAAGAAGGGTAAAAAGGAGGTCAACCGCAAGAAAACATGGAGGAAATATAAGAAGAACACGACGATCTAGCAGAAAAGGCAGGAAGAAGCCCACCGTGTGGTCAATGGTAAAAAACGGGGCAGGTCTTTACCTAAGACCTTATCGTGCGTATTAAATGAAAGAAATCAATTGGTTATACCACATAAAGCTTTAACCAATATTGAATTATTTAAATATATTTCCTGTTTAAAAATACCATTTTTCCGCGGTGTGTTTATGAAAGACAGTTTACCAAAGAAAATGTGGCAAAATGAGACTGGAATTGTAAATTTGGATAATACTGAAGGGCCTGGCACCCATTGGGTTTGTTATAAGAAACTAAATAACAATGTATATTATTTTGATAGTTTCGGTAATTTGCTACCACCAAAAGAACTTCAAAATTACTTTAAATCTGCTAAAAACATATATTATAACTATAAAAGAGAACAACCTGATAATACTTCAATATGCGGCCATTTATGTTTGGAATTTCTAGCTAAAAGTATCAGTCACTATTGAGATGTCTTCCTATACGGTATCATTAACAGGAAAATCGTCCACTTTACGAAGTATCCTTTTTCCAGCGTTACGCTTGCAAAAAGGAAGGTTTTGGGAGGCGGCACTATTGGATTTTACAACTTACAACTCTATTCCCAATGTTACGGAAGATAAAAATAACGTATTGCATTATTATAAGGGAAAAGATGCCAGTGGGAAATTTACAGACTTACAAGAGTGCAGGTTACCCACAGGTTCTTATGAAATTGATCATATAAATGAATTTTTGCAAACTAAAATGGGAAAAGACAATATAACATTAAAAGGTAATAATAATACGATGAAAGCTGAAATTACTTCCAAATATTATATAGATTTTACTCAACCAAACTCAATTGGTGATTTATTAGGATTTTCCAACGATGAGCCTGTTTTAGAACCAGATGTAACACATTCCGGTAAGAAAACAGTAACAATATTAAAAGTCAATAGTATAGACATAACTTGTAACATTATACAAGGAGCTTACAGGGATGGGGCTAACACCCATATCATACATACATTTTACCCAAGTGTACCACCTGGATTTAAAATTGTTGAAAAGCCACAAAACCTGGTATATCTACCGTTGAACACCACTTTCATTTCAGACATCGTGTTGAGCGTATTGGATCAAGACGGTAACTTGGTAGACTTCAGAGAAGAGCCTATTACGATTAGATTACATTTAAAATCGACACTTTAATACAAAACCATGGGTTTAACATTTAAAAGCGAACAACCTACGGGAAACCACATTAGTAGCTCTTCAGCTGTGGGGGAGTTAACACACGCGATAACATTCGTTTCTTAGAGAGAGTTGGATTAAAATTAACCGATTATGGATATACTGGATATAGCGCAGGGTCCAACATTCGACGAAACCCTATGGGAAAAAGAATATCACACCCACAACCCTTACACTTCATCGAAATTAAACAATAACGATGAAATTCGTATTCCCATACAACATCAAGACATTTACACACTACCATGTGAAAGTTACTTGTATATTGAAGGAAAAGTTACTAAAAAGGACGGTACTACTGCTGGTACAACAGTTCCATTTATAAATAATCCTATGGCTTTCCTGTTTGATGAAATTAGATATGAAATATCAGGTGTAACAGTTGATTCTACTAAAAAAGTAGGTATTACACAACGACTTTAAAAGGACTAACATCTATAACACCCAATGAAACCAATTTACTTAAACCTGCCGGATGGGTATTACCTACAATTGACACGATCACTTCCAAATTCAGATGGATATTTTGATTTTCATATTCCATTACGTTTGTTGCTTGGTTTTGCTGAGGATTATAGGAAAATAATATTAAACGTTAAACAAGAATTAGTTTTGTTGAGGTCTTCTAACGATAAAGACATTATTAAAGCTGCAGATAATACGACTGATGCGACTTTAGAATGGAAATTAAAATTAGACAAAATTGTATGGAGAGTTCCACATGTTAAATTAGCTGACGAGCATAGAATGCTACTTTTAAGAAAATTAAAAGCCGATCGTGATATTGTTATTCCATTTAGAAGTTGGGTATTCCATGAGCATCCCAGTTTACCTACTACGGATCGACACACTTGGACTGTTAAAAACATCAAATTATGTAGAACGAGCCAGGTATATTATATTTGGTTTACAAACAGGTAGAAGAGACGACATCACTAAACATGCAGGACAATTTGATCATTGTGACTTGAAAAATATTAAAGTTTATTTAAATTCACAATTCTTTCCATACGACAATTTAAATGTGTCATTCACTAAGAAGAAATACAGTATATTGTACGATATGTACGCAAGATTCCAAAGTTCATATTACGGTAAAGCAAATACACCTTTATTATCACCTTCAAAATATTTCGATGCCTACCCAATAGTTGTAATTGATTGTTCTAAACAAAATGAATCAGTAAAATCATCAAGTGTGGATATAAAAATAGAAATGGAATTCAACGCGGCTATACCGCCTAATACAACTGCATACTGTTTAATTCTACATGACAAAATTGTAACATACACACCTTTAACTGGAATTGTTAAGAATGTACTGTAAAAAAACCGGTTTTGTTTCATTCCGCGAGTATAAAAGCAGAGCGTACAGGCCGCTCCTCATCAGTTTGTTGCCTACTGTTGTATGGGTAGCATCGTATTCAATATGGCTTCTCCTAGTGGTACACCTGAAAATGTGGTAGATATTGAGAAGGAGATATCTGAGTTTTTAGATCCTCAAGGTCACCAGGAAGGAGGTGAACAAAAACGTTTGCGGACAACTTCACGCCAGTAATAATGTTGAAGAAAAAGGTAAAAGAAGAAAGACTATACAAAAGAGAAAAAAGGGATATTGAAGATAATATTTCTCCAAACATATTGAGTGAGGTATTTTTGCGAATATTTTACCCCAATCTCTTCCAGTTTGGACAAAAGTGTTTTAATCGGTGTTATGAAATCGACAGATTATTCCCCTACTGTAATTTTAACTCACGGACCCAAAATGATTTTGTTTACGGACAGTGCTTGGGAATCGTTTATGAAACACTTGCATCTGCTAGAATGCTATTTAAGTAGTAACATGTTTGGAAGAAAGACAAGAGTAGGACTTTTGGATTCAAATGTGGAAATCGATATTATTAAACAACGTGGTGATCATCAGCTGCGGTTTAGAGACACAACAAGACATGATAACAAAATTCAACTTAATCGAGAGGAGTTTTTCATTTTAACTTGTGCTACTGAACCTATAACAAGATACTTGAGACAACTGGTGTTTTCAAGTTCGATTATTAAAGATTATCTGGAAGACACTTTGGACAAACAACCGGACGCACCTATAATATACGGACCTGTGGATACTTCTATATTTAATAGAGTTCCTCATGAAGTACAAATGTGGAGACAATTGGAAAAGTACGCTCAACTACATAAGAAATCAGTAAAACAGGAAGAAGAGGAAGATGGAGGTGAAGAATCAAGTGTTAGTGATGAAAACGAAAACAAGGAAAATATAAAGATGGAAACTTAAATGACAATGGTTAGTTTTTAAAAACAAAAAACCAACTTTTTGTGGGGTTAGGCCTATTGGGGACGGTGCCCACGTTAAATATACACCAACGCGCCAACAACTGTACGGCCTGGTATAAAAGTAGTACCTACCGTGGTGTGGAAATCAGTTGACCTCCTGACTTCGTAATGAGCAGACGTGTGACCTTCGAAATGGACAAGGGAGAAGAAGAACAAGTAAAGTCCAAGCCTGGTATTATTGAGTTTCAAGCGTTTCGTGGTAATGATGATAGATTCATTATAAAAGAACTTGTGTTTTTGGACATGAATACAAGTGTTCCTTATTCGTTTTTATTTAAACCACCATGTTCTTATTCGTCTTTAACTAGTAAAGCCGCTACTACCAACAGATGGATTTCAAAACACTTCCATCATATCGATTGGTATGATGGTTTTACAAGTATCCCATTATCAAAAGTGTATCCCATTATCCAAAATTGTGATACAAGTATCCCGGACTTGTATCACATTATGCATCACTTTTCAGACAAGTTTACCAATATTTACACAAAGGGGTTGGAAAAGAAAAGATGGATCGAAGGATTTACTCATGTTCCGGTTAATGATGTGGAATTGGATAAGAATTATCAATACATGCTGGAAACCATATGTATTTGTACAAAAAAGCCCTGAACATGATAAAGATAGACATTGCGCTTTGAAAAAATGCCTATAAACTCGCCTCTTACCTTCAAAATCCCCCTCCACTTCCCCATATACCTAGAGTACACGGAGCCTGACAGTCAGTCACTCGGTGGCTGTCGTGGGGTGCGCATCGGTGTCGGCGCTCCGTTGTTAGGTTTTCCAAGGTCACGGTAATATGAAATTGGGGGTGTTGTGCTAGTTCAAGGTCACCTGAGGGATTACCGATTGCCCATTTAGGCAGAGTCATGTCAGAAACTCAGGTTTAACTTGGCACTTTTGCCGTTTCTCGTCGAATATTCGCTCCAAGTGGTCAAGGTCACGAGGACTAGGACTGAAACTCGGAGCGTAGTGCGAGAAACGGCAAAAGTGCCAAAAAAATTTGGGTTTCGGCTTGACCTTGACCTTAGTGGCGTCGGTGACGTCATTTTGATGACGTAAGGGGGTGATGACGTCATCAGCACGTCATTTCTGTGACGTCATGGGCGTGACGTCATGGAAGTAACGTCATTGGTGATGACGTCATCGATTGCGTCATCGATGACGTCATCGATGACGTCATCGGTGAGGTCATTGACCTCGATGACGTCATCCCTCAGGTGACCTTGAACTGGCCCAGCATCCCCAATTTCACACTACTTTCAGGCGTTTAAAACTGTACAAGGCCTTCTACTTGTCTTCATTTTGAGAGGAGAAGTGGTATTCCAGAAATCATTTACTCTCTTTCGAACCGTGTTTCGACAGTAAAAGGTCCATGACGACCGATATTAAAGTGAGCACGAAATATGGGTTGAGTAGCAATCACGGAATTGTTACTTAAAACAAAGTTCAACCATAAAAACACGATGATGCAGTTCCCACTGATCTATGGTAACTAACCTCAAAATGGCATTAACCAAACCATAGATGACTACAACTATGAAGTAAACGAATAAAAGCTAAGCAGTGGCCCCAAACCTTCAGGTTTTTTTGGCTCAAAAGGTATAATGCTACTAGTGTGTTATAAGAGGTTAATTAATAAAATCGTTAATGGAAAGTGAAAACGTTGTCCCTGAAACCCAGTACTTTAGGTTAATCCAAAGCAGGTAAAATATTTATTCCCATGTTAAAAGTTTTGTGATTCGGCTTCTGTAATGCGTCTATAACAGCGTGGACCAGGTGGGACGTTGGACCTTGTACAAGGAGCAGTTTGTCAAGTTAATATTCTCTCACAGTGTCACCATTTACCGTCCACCACTGATAACACAAATCACCCCACTTTAACGGCTGACCCTGCAACATAACCGTGCTGTCTAACGGAACATATCCGTGCTGTCTTATCTTTAGTTTTTCTACAAACAAAAATAAAAGGGATTTTACATATATACATTTAGTTTAATTGTTTCTTTCTATAGAAATATTTTGAAATCATACACATTACAAATAGCATTATGAATAATCTTTTAGGTTGTTAACCTCAACTTGTGTATACTCTTTTACCCATGAAACGTATTTCGGAAACACTCATGGACGAAATCTTGCTAATTCACTTCATTTATTAAATTCTAAGCTATGAGAATGAATTTTGTTTTACGTTTGCATTGATAAGCTGTTTAAAAAATCATTCAGCAATTAATTTATACTATTGATCGCGCACTGATCGAAATTCTACAAAAGATTTAGTTGATCTGAAATTACAATTAAAACTTCTGTTTAGCTTAAACTTTATTATTTAAACAGGTGTCTAATGGTTTATTCAATTACCCTTCTTTCATAAGATTAACATCGAAACCTAGAAAGCCTGTTGGGCGTATAGTCCTGGTGGCTGATGCAAACTATAATGGGATTCTGTTCATCTACAGAAGCTAAATAAATGTAAATTTTTCACAAAATCAAACATTACCTTATAGTCTTTTAGAACTAGGTCTGCGTTTATTTAACGTAGTACAGTATCTTGAAAAAGTTTAAAAACTGTTTAAAATGTTAGAAAATGTTAAAATGTTTGAAAATGTTAAAAAGTTAAAAATGATAATATAACACATACTTTCATGACTTTTTTAATTTTCATTATTTCTTTTATGATTTTAAACAATAGACTACCTTTCATTCGATTTTCTATTTAATAAAGTCATACATATCACTTCCAGTTAAAATTAATATTCTAGTAAGTTTATGAGCCTACTACGATTGAATTAAATTTCATGTTTGTTGTTGAGGCTCAGGACCACTGAATTTCAGAAATAAATATAAGGTTAAATTACCTGTTTACCAATTAGACTGGTGTATATAAAATTGCTTGTGATGATTGCCCAAAATATTATATTGGCCAGACAATTAGATAATTTGAAAAGAGATTTAAGGAGCACATTCCATCGAGAGCATCCAATTTGAAGTCCACTTACGCTGCACACCTAGCTGATAACAATCACAACTACACAAGCTTTGAGAAAAATTTAGAAATTTTGCATGTAAATAATAAAAAAGGCCGATATCTAGACTGCTTAGAAGAGTTTGAAATTTACAAGGCTACAAAAACAGAACCCCAAAATGTGCTAAACGAACAAAAATCTTTTAAGTCAAATTTAATATACGACGCAGCAATCAAGTTATCTAGGATTAAAGAACGACAAGGAAACAACCGACACGTCACTGATAACGGGTAGGGCCAAGGTCACCTGGAGCCTCAGTCATGACAAGTACATCGCCCGTGCCGTGTCGTTCGTTAATATTGTTTTTGGCCAAATTAAATGTATGTGTGCGTGTCCGATATCGTGTATCGTGTTGTGTATTTGTGTAACATTTTAAACTATGACGACTTCTACATGGAAGAAAACGTTCTTGTAGGCCCGTTGATGGAACTTTGAAGTTCCGAAACCACGTGGTAGCCATAAAGGATACCAATTTGGAACCATGACGGAATTGAGGTAATTTAACCTTATATTTATTTCTGAATTAAATTACTGTAGTTTTGAAAAATGAACAATCTCACATAGCTACCCAACCTCCATTAAGAGTTATTAATACATACCAATAATTGCAAAATAGTTTGGAGCTTTTCAGGTTTTTATTTACCTATTTTCTGCTTGGACCTTAAGCGATGCAGAGAATAAGTGCTTGACAGTGAGTGAATTTAGAAAACCAAACCAGTAATGACTCACAGTTTTAGCGTTTTTACACATTCTAATTTTTATTTCTTCTGACTTGTTGCCATTGCAATAACACTCACTAGTAAAAAAATATAAAGGTACATTTATGTGTCAAAAGAGTCTTGCTCGCCTATGACCATAAATCTTTTACAATTAATACTGTGATGATTTTCATTCTACATATATCTTACATGTTTATTTTTAAATGCACACGTCTAAGTATATTTTATTTTTGATAACGAATATGTTTAACAAAGTAATTCTATATTTTTAAATAATATTCATGAAATAAATAGATAAAAAATATTTGTCCATACATTTCATATTTCTTTATGTGTACATTATTTATCTCAAGTAAATAAACATTCATAAGTAATAAAATTGATATTCATACATTTTAGCAACTGGTCATCGACCTTTTAGTATATAGATAGATAAATAAACCCAAGCACTTGTTATAGTTTCAATATCAAAATAAATTTATGTCTTTTATGTATAAATAGTGTAACTCGTATTTATTTTTCTAGAATAAATCTGTTTCATTAATTTTCAATTGCAATTTAATGTTCATTCCGTTTTACCTCGAAACTTCATTAAAAATCATGTTGAAAAGTGAAATAAATAGTCGCAGAAAAATTGTAATACTTATTTATGGGTTTGACCACATTTGTTTAGTGTACTATCACTAAAATTAAATAATTGTTAAAGAATCAATCAGTTAAATATTTAATTTTAAATTTGCTTTAAGTGTACACTTTTGTTAAAGCTTAAAGTTTTTATTATTGTTTGTTACATTTTCTTAATAAAAAACTAATAAATAGTTTTAAACATAGATTAAAAATAATGTTAAACATGTGCATTTAATGAACTATTGAGCGTGATGACTGATTTGATCTACGCATTACAGTTAAATTATCGGCCATGTGCAGTTGTTCCATTTGTATCGTGTGTATGTTCCTGGTCCCCTCCCCCTCCTATATCCCCCCCCCCCCCCACCAAGCCATCATGCACGGACGGTTCTGCTAATGGACAGTAAATGAAACCATAACGGTGAATATTAACGACCTTCTCAGAAGCAGGAAGCTGACGAGTTTTCCAATTTCCTGATCACACCCCTTTTGTGTTGGGAATCAACCGGGACATCACTGGTTATGATTTACACAAATTTTTAGAAATAAATTTATAATGTAGCCTACACGTGTGTGGGTCTAATTGAATAAAATAATAATAGGGTTTTAGCGAATTTTCCTATATTTTCCTATTTTTCTATCGCGGCAGTAGTCAAGCTAAATTTAATGCTATGTAATTCTGCCTTGAATTGCGGGAATATATTTTCTTAGGTCAATTTACGTTTAGAAAGTGTACTTTCGTGTATGGAGAATGAAAAGGAATTGATAAATTAATACACTCATACTTAGGCTTTGCAATATTGACGTAAAATTGACAAATATGATGTTTGACTAAAATCACCACAACCATCGACTATAAAGTTTTCTAGTATAATAGTTTTAAATATATACACAGTGTAATCATTGCATATTCCATCAAATTAATTTTTTATTAGAAACTAAATATAAACATACTTACGGTTTTGTGATTGGATGGAATTATAATTTAACTAAATTTTGATATTTTTTAAAATTTACCAATCTTTAAAGGGTGCCATCAGGGTCTGGAGTTGAAACAGCTGGAGGGTCTGGAAAGGCTGATCTTCCATTGCGATGCTCACGAGGGGGTAGTCGGGGGGCTGAGAAGCAGCGGACGGCCATGTTGGTGTCCATCTGTTGTGGTCCTAGAGGGTCTTGCTGCTTCAATTTCAAGAGATGTAAATAAAATGTGGAGGATAAACTTTTCAGAAGAATGTTGAGCGGAGTGTCAGCTGTGAGTCGCCTCGTTGGACACCTAGTGGTGTTCGTTCCACCCACAAGGGGTGAACAAATACTTTCTCTAAGGTGTAAGGGCCTTTAGTCTCGATAACCGAACCAAAAAAACCCACCCTACTTAGGATCGGTCAGTGCACTTAGGCCCAACTATCCTATAAATATGTCGCGGTAACAGGGGTACGATAATAAAGGGATAGGGAGACAAGGTGGCCAGAAATGTTGGGAATTAAAGAAATAAGTTTGGACGTTAAAAAATAAATTAATTGTAACCCATAGAGGAAGCGGGAGAGTGATGGCTTGAAAATACTACACTTTTTTTTCTTTATGTTTATTGTACATGGATGCACTCAACATATTTTCATGGAACTGGAAAAGGTCATCGAAGAGCCATCGGCCTTTAATAACTCTTAGAGCCTTAACATTTAATGACAGGGGAAAAGTCCTGAAAAATCCTCAAATCCTGAAAGATGACCTCTTGGGTCATCTTGGTGTGGGGTCTGTGTGTGTCATGTGGATAAAACCTACTTGAGAATCGGTTAAAGGTAAAAATATGTAAAATCGTGAATTTGCCTTATTTTTTAATCTTTTTTAAGATCATCTGCAACAAAAGAGAAAACCAAACACATTAGGATATTTGATTTTGAAGCATTCCATGTTGGATGTAAACATTTCACCCATCCAAAAGTATACCAGTTTTATTCTGAAAATTAAAAAACTTTAGCTGGACTATGTCATTTTGTATTCAATTCTTATCAAATTTGGAAATAATCTGAAGATGGCTTGATTTAGGGAAAAAAGGTTTTCGTAACCAATTATTAATGTAGGTGTATGTAGGAAACTTTCATCATAACTAATATACACTTAATGAATTAACACAAACATGGTTCATTCCTTGACTGAACTTAAAGAAAACACCTACGAAAAACAAATGAAAAATTTCCAATTTAACAATCTTTAAGAAAGCTAAATAATCTTAAAGCTAGACAAACTTAAAAAATATAGAAATGGGAAAATGGTTTTGAAATTTATATTTTTGTATTTGCTCTATGTTTGGGTGATCTATCTTTTTCATCCAGTAATTTATTATTAACTTTAAAAGGTATATTAAACTCTTTTTCTCTATGGAGCAGAAAATATAAGAAAAGTAAATGATTTTTCTGTATTCTTTATTATAATGCTATTGAAATAATTTTAAAGTTACCTGATATATTGCAGATTCCACTGGATGATGATGACCTTATACTTTATTGCATTATAGTCTACACTACAAATAATTTTTGGAATATATGGTTACACTGTGTCTACTCCAAACGGTGTAGACTTTTATACATTGTCAGGGAATTGCTTTAAGAATATTTATGGTTACTCTATAAACCAAACATCTGTGGGTGTCTTGGATCGATTCAATTTTTTATCTAGCTTGGAAACTTCAACGAAAATTTTAACTCAGGTTTTTTATCAGAGCCTATGCATTCCAATCCTCTGTATGAGGGGAGGTTTCATTTTATTTGGAAACAATAGCACAGTTTCCAACTCTTACTCTAATGAGACATCTTTGTTGACGGTTCATTAATATATTACTATTTTAATAGATAACTAATGTAGGGCCCTACGATAATTGCATAATGTTATAAATGCCTAATAAAAATAATATTCACACAATAGTTATAATTTACTATTTCGTATTTACTCACGAACAGACGATATAAGTAGAACTACTCTTGAAAGTATGTGCTCGGTATAAAGTTTTCAGAAATTTTGTTTTAATATTTCAAATCATCTTGTTACTAGGCAACCAAATCGAAAATTAAATTAAATCCAATCCTGTAAAATAAAACTTGACAGAGCTACAATTTTTCTGTTAATCCTATTGGCAAAGTAAATGGTCAATATAGGCCAATTTTTATAATGTGGTAATTATAGCCTACAAACAAGTATATATCTTTTAATCGAACCCAATTGTGCTGAAATCAAAGTTATTTTATAGGTTTTTGAATATAACACAAATTTGTTTGGTCATCACCCTAGCTTAGTTCTTCAGAGGTTTGGTTTTCTCGTAGTCAGATAGTATCATAATTAATTGTATGCATGGACTGATATCAACATTAAATTAAAGATCTTTAAATAGAGCTCAATGCTGCAAATCCGACCTCAGGTAAACACACCACTTCTTGGCAAGTTTAAACAACTTGGCAGAAACTTCTTTTTTATTTAGGACCAACTTTCAAAGTTAATAACTTCTTATGTATTTAATCATTTAATTTTGGGAGTTTTCAGCAATATGCTCTACAATAATAAAATCACATCGTTTATTATTATGTGTAATGTAACTTGAGAGTAGGCTTTTTCACAAAATTATCTAAATAAGTAAACAAATTTTTAAGAAAACCTTTAAAGGATTATGTTATTGTACTTGTTTAAGACAATATTTGCATTCAGTTAACTTACTGCATGAAAATAGCCTTTAAAACCAATGTGTCAGATGTTATTGATAAACATAATAAAATGCGACATCTTGTTTTAACTTCAGGTAATTTTATTTTATTACATGCTTACATAATTAAGAGTTTCGATGACTCCAAGCGAGCTAAAAAACTACGGTACTTAAGCTTGAGTATGACCGAAAGTGTGTAAAAATTTTCAAGCACTATAATTCTTATTAAACTGCACTATTACCTGTTGTTAGTTAGGAAAATAGTTTTATAGAAAAATAAAGAAAAGCTCTTCATTTAAGCGCATAGCAGAGACTACCTCTTTTAACGGAACATTACCCAAAAGGGCTTGAAAAAACAAACAATTGAGTATTTTAAATTTTAACCTGGCTTAACAGATTACGGAGGAAATCCAAAAATATGTTTTCCATGTTATTCTAAAAAAGAAAATCAACAAATCCATATATTTCACTGGAATGTACATTCAATAGGTTGCTGGTAACTTGTATTTGCTACAACACCCATACGGCCGCAAACCTACATACTCACCCCATAGGGTTTATGAGAAAATAAAAATACCAGAATTAATACAATATGGCATGTACCTGTACTGGAAATGAACTATCGTCTTGCTCTATAACCAGTCCAGGTTACCCCCGTGGCAGCAAATCTTCATCCTTAATCCCATAATGTTTATGGGGAAACAAGAAAAAATTACTAAATTCCATTGGAAATTGCCGGAGTACTCATGTCTGCTGCGACGCAACGGGTTTATTATATTCCATTACACTGTGAACATTTTGGTAATAAGATAAATATCATTATATTATTTTTGTTTTACTGAATCAAAAAACGTCTTTTTGTTGTTATATTAATAATAATAGAAGTGTTGGTATACTTGACTGGGTTATAATTTCGTTTAATTTATTAATTGAAAAAAAAAAAAAACGGAATATGCCAAATTGCAATAATTAACATAAATATACTACTAAAATAAAGTATTACTAAAGTAAAGTACTTTGGACATTTGTATTTAAATAAATGTACTGCAAGTCTTGTTCGACTTGAACACTATCAATCTGGTTATTTCATGTTCAATGAAACGTTTTTTATAAGTTATACAACATCATTACAGTTTACAATTAGTGTGAAAAATAGTCTGCTTAGCAGGTATATTGCTGTACTCTCTGCCTAAGCCCGCCACGAACCATAACACTTAGTCATACGGGTCCCAGATGTGTTGGGATTATGTCTCCGGGGGCATATTAAAATTACATCAAAGCGTAATGATTCAGTTGTTTTTATTCATTTGACACGTTTCTTTGAAAATTTTGAAATGTTAACTCAATAAAGACAAATGCCAAATGGAATTTATAAAATGTAAATCGATTTGAAATAAAGTGATTTACTTAATAATAGTAGGTTACAATACCTTTCCGTCTTCAATCCATATAATTTGTCTACAACATACTAACCTACTATTATTAAGTCTTTCATCAATCCAGGGGGCAAATATGAATCAAGTGATTTAGGTTTTTCATATAATTACAATTTACAAAATATCTTAAGATTTATAAATAATAACAACAAAAAATAACTAAACATAATAACAAAAAATAATAACATAATAACAAAATAATAACAAAAAATGTATTAAATTGCAAGTATATATACATATAGCTATATATAATATACCTCATAGCCAACCACCAAGTTTTAAGGATAAAATAATAAACTCTGCGGTGCTGAGAACTTGAGTCAGTGGGCCTACATGTAAAAAACTAAAATATAAATATTGATCCATCTTTTTAGAGCTAAATCCAGGGCACTAAGCCATTGCAGCCCAGCTTCACTTGAGCTATGCAGACCGGATCAATCCTTCGGGGAAAGCACTCAGTGGACACTCTGCGACTATGTGCTCCATGGTTTGATACTCTGCACCGCAGTCGCATGACTGGTCTTGTGTCATTCCCCATTTGTACTTCCAATAATTAAATCTTCCCACGCCAGTGAGGAGACGATTAAGAAAAATTATATTGCAGCTATATTTTGGCTTCGTTAAGCCGCTATACGCCATTTCGTTTTTTACAATAAGTAATTTTTATTTTTGCAGCTGATCATTGTATTAAGTTCATATTTGGCAATGGACCTTTGGGACACAAATGTCCATTTTCATACAAAACATTTCCGATGTGCATTTTCAAAATGGTTGACGTTTTAAAATGTTTAACTAAAATTTCTGAAAAGGTGCAAATTGTATCAAAATTTTACCAGAGACAAAAAAGTAGATAAATTTAATTATCTATTAAATTATCTTGGTGTACTTTGACGACAAGTAACGGAGTTATTGATATTTTTCTGCAGAAAACCTCGATTTTGCATTAAAATAAATACAAATTTAGAAAAATTGATTTAAAAAATCTAAATAAATCCGTTATTTGTTGTCAGATCTGTACAAACTTGGTAGCACTGTTTAGATAATTACAAGTATTATTCTTGTAATTATTCAAATATTTTGTCTGTTGTAAAAGTTTTATAAAATTTGCCGTTTTTGAGCAATTTGAGTTTAAAATTTTAAAATGACCGCCATCGTGAATATATTCATTGGAAAATAATAATTATTTTCCTAAAAACTGACATGGTAATGGTAAAGGTCCATGTCAAATATGAAGTAAATCTATAAATCCATTACAGAAATAAAGATTATTTAGTGTAAAAAACAAAATTGTGGCTAGCGGCTAAACGAAGGATTTTAGGACATAACCAGATTTTTTATTTTCATGTGTACAATCAGCTGCCGAAATTTCTGAGCTCCGTCGTGAATCACCCTGTATTTAGCAATATAATATTGAATTTCAGTTTTCTGGCTTCTACTTTAAAAAAATACACCGGAAATTTTTTTCTGACAATGAAATTTTGTGTGATAAAGGCCTATGCCAAATATGAACTTAATACAATGATCCAGTAGCGGCTAAACAAAGCTGAAATCGAAACAATTTCACTGAAAATTTTCGATTTATTTTTATGAGTAGAATACAAATATACATAGCCAGTCACGATTTTTGTTGACACAAAAATATAGTGTTATATTAAATGTGCATAATATAGTTGTTTAAATGTATATTAATGTTGAATTCGAAAAAGTAGAAACATTTGTACAATTTACAAATAGGAGTGGTCATATATTATGGAAACAACCATAATTTTTATGCATGTAATGTGTTGGAATTGGTTAGGTTATAAAACTTCGAAAAAATGTATTTTGGATTTATAAGCGAAATAATAAAAAAGTGTCCAAATTTCAGTGTATTTTGCTAATAATATGTTGGAAAGAACAATAAATATTTTAGAGCTAACTTTAAATTTGGATTTAGCAAACCAAAAACGTATAAAACAGCAGAAAAAGTCAATACTATAACTTTTTACGAGAGGTTATTTTACTGTAGATTTTACTTGACTAAATTTATTTGTGGTTTATTAGATATTGCATCATGTTTTGATATTTACTGTAACATACATAATGATATTTAAATTAACATATATCTCTCGGTAAACATTTTAGGCCGCACTGGTGAATCTCTTCCTTCAAGAAAAAATTTCGACCCGGCCAATTTTAGATGGCCAATTTCAAATCGTCATTTCCTTCTATATGGAAAGAACAATTTACTTTTGTTGCTAGTTAATTGGGTACAAATCGTGGCCTTGAGAAGTAAATACTAACTTCAGATTAATACGAAAAGTTCTAATACCAGAACAACCGTCTTAATAGAAAGTAACATTTTCCTGTTTTAGCTTTCATTAACTCAACTCAATATTTTCTTGATACCAAACCTCACTAAAATATATGAATTACAAAACATTTAAAAATAAATCCGTTGTTATAAATTATGTGTTAAGATGGATAATCTTTAAACTCACAAAGTTTTAAACTTTACTGCCAAGGATAGCATTAATTCCACCGAACCCTTTAAAAGGTTTTTTTTTTCATTTGAAGAGTAAAAAAATTATAAATCAATAACTTTTTAGTTTATAAAATGTTTGAACTAAAATGGCCCCGTGTATATGGTCAAACAACAACCACCACATCACGGCTTACACTAAACCACTTGAAAAAAGCCCACTCCAATATGTTAGCTAATGAGCTGCTGACCATTACCTAATTTACGATAGTCTTCTAATGAATATCAACGGTTCAAAGGAAGTCGATGGATAAGTTCGTCTGTTCTTTTATTCATTAACCATCCAACTTTTCAATTTTCTCTTTTTTGCTAAGGTGGCTCCTGACCTAATCATTCTGTCAAATGCTACATTGTTTTACATTTTTCCTTACTAATCCAATAAAAATTTCAAACAATTATTCTTATTTTACATCCTAGGGATAATTATGTTCCATCACAATTACTTTTACGGGAGTGGCAGCTCAGAGGTGGACCTCTGACCTCACAAGCCAGCGATCCCGGGCGACGACATTACACGCACAAACATGAGCGGTCACCTCTAGCTAGCCTATGTGACTTAATGCCGTGACCGTACCTTGCTGTCTTTAGATCACAGCACAGGCCTATTGGCCCATAGTGACGGACAGTGGAGGTTAAAAAAAACATATTCATTTCATTAATGAAACTTAAACTGTCAATATTGGAATCTGCATTACTTTGCATCTATTGATTTTTCACTACAATCCTCAGAGGTAACATCAACTACAAATACACCTCCTGAATTTCAAGAATCAACAAATTCTTCTAAATCAACTGCCTCCACTGTGAAACGATATTAATCCTGCAACTTCTTCAGATGTTTTTCCCCGAACACTCCCCCTTTTTGACCTTGACATTTAACTATTTAACCCCTCCGCCTGGCACAGTTGTCACATCAAATTGTCCTGGCATCTTCCATTTTACACTACTTAACTTAGGTCATATATAAATTTAAAATACATATAACATATACATATTTAGGTCATATATAAATTAGTTTTGGTGATACTCTGCTTCAAATAATAGGGGTTTCTTCAGTTTATAAATGTCAAATAACCTTGTAAGTATTGTTATAGCTAAAAATTAAGAAATTATTTGATATATTAACTAAAATATATATAATATAAAAAATATTATATATATATATATATATATACACACACACACAAAAGACATTTATCAGAATAATTAAGTGAGTTTTATGGTTTTGGATATAAATAAAATCTTAACATGTTTAATAGGATGTTATCAAACACGTAGGCTATAAAGATTATAGCTCCTCCTGGAATATGAATTTCAGTGCAATCGTTAAATTCGTTCCCTTCCAACAATAAAGATCATAAAACGGGTTTTAATTAAAAGTTGACAAAAGAGGTTGAGATGCATACTAAGTGGCTGTAGAATGAATGTCACTTTTTCCGTCTGTAAACAAGTTCTATAAAATATATACTCAGATAATAATACATTAAACAACTAAGGTATAGCAAAATTAATTGGTAGGGCCTATGTAAAACAAGCAATTTAATTGCCATGCTTTATTCAAATATAAAATATTGAGGTTTTTATTTAAATTGATTTTATTTTATATAAAGATAATATTTGTTTTAATATATTTTATTCTTTGGCCATGTTATTTTAGTCCAGGTAATTAATACTTAAATTTTAAAATATAATATAGTATTGAGTTTCTCTGCTGTTTATACGTTTTTAGGGTGCTGAAACTGAATCCCAAGTTTGTCCAAAATATTTCTTGATTTTTAGAGGTATTTGCAAAAATGTTATGACTTTGCACAATCGTTTAGTATTTTACTTTCAACTCAGAAACCATACATTTTTTGGAAATTTATTTCCCAAACAAAATTTTAGTAGAGAACATTTACAACACATTGTATGCATGGTTACGATCAACCATTATAAAACTGATATACTGAAACCACTACTCAATGAAATACTGTTTTTCAACTTCTTTGAAATTTCAATGTCTTTGTGAATATTTCGAAAAAAACATAAGAAGTGTTCTGAGAAAACTTCAGATTCGGATTTATCACCCCAAAAAATGTAAAATAGCAAACTTTATCTCAGTTAAAATTAAATTTACATGTTTGGCAAACTCTGTTTTTAAGCAGTTTAATTGTAAGGAGTTGTAATTTAATTAAAAAATAATTGTATATATATTTTCGCAAAATAAGCTTTTTTAGTGTACGGTTTTACTGGACTACTTTACATCCTTGGAAAGAAGTTTGTTATTAGTTGTATTGGGAAACTTATGGTGTATAACCATAACGATCAAACCAAAGATAAACCAAGAAACAAACCATTAAACCAAGAGCCAATGAACCGATAGAATATATTGACCATTGAATAATGTATATTTGAAAATTAATTGCTTGGCAAAAAATGTTTATTTATTTATATTTAAAAGAACAAACATGAAATATAAAAAAAAAGTTATACCAAGAGTTTTTAGTAATTGTGAACTTGTTAAAAGTTAGCAAATGTTACTTATTACAAATAAATAATAGCTTAAGAATCCACTATGTGGTTCACAATAAAAATAAAGTTTTTAAATCCAAGGTTAGACACATTAAACAAAAAACAGTTGAATTAGCGAATAATTAGCTGTAATGGTTGTTCTAAAGGAGGTAGGCTATATACAGTAGAAGAAACTTGAATCTCATTTCTTTAGGAATAAGTTATGAAAGAAGGTGTTTGAAAATTAATGGCGAACCGGTCAAGTCGTTTTATATGCGGATGGTACTTTACCATTAAGGTTAAGTTTATTAATAATGCACCATTATAACACACATGTTAAGCTTACATAAATAATGTTTGAATAATGTGTTTTTATTATTCACATTGAAATATAATCTGTATATACTAATGTTATATTTTCTGCTAATGGAACGAGATAATAAATAATATTTAATAATAAACAATAAATAAAGAGTAATAAACAATAAATAACACACATGTTAAGCTTACATAAATAATGTTTGAATAATGTGTTTTCATTATTCACATTGAAATATAATCTATATATACTAATGCTATATTTTCTGCTCATGAAAAGAGATATTAAATAATAAGTATAAAATACCGCAGAACTTCGACAATTATTGAATCGATACAATAAATACATTGTAAAATTTAATATTGCATGTTCTAATAATTTTAACTGATAATATGGTTTTTAATACTTTTTTAAAATTAAAAGATACACTAAAAATCTATATTTATCCATTTTTTATGGTCATCCACTATCAATTATATTAAAGTCATTTATCAATTATTTTATACAATGATATTTCGTTGATCTCGTTGTTTGTATTACATTGTTTTCCTTATTTTCTTATGAAATATGATGTATTACACGCGTAATTCTCGTAGAATACTAAGAGAAAACCCTATCATCCTATAAACGATATCAGGTAGATCTGAGCAGACGCGCAATTAGGAGTTGGTTTACATTACTGATCGAACGAGCAACAGCCTCTTCTCATACAGGGGTTTAATTGAAAATCATTAAACATAAATGCCTTGCTTTCTGTATCATATAAATTATTACTCAATAAAAAATTAGACATTCAATCACAATTAAAATTCGGCTTTCTTATAACAATTAGATCAGGTACAGCTGTTAAAAATAATCTCGCGAGAACAACCGGCTTCTACATCACATGATAAGTGGTGGAAAAGCGACTATGGTCAATCAGCTAATGGGCACTGCCTATCGGATACGGTAACATGACGATGCGAGCGTTTTGTTTCATGTGGTTAAGTGGTAGTGGTGAGCTGGTCCACAGTTGTAGCCCTAATACAAATCAACCTGTAAATTTTAAATTATATGTTACATTTTAAAGTATAAGAAACAATAAGGAAATATCGTTGTAAATGTATACAACATTATATACTTATTTAGAAAGCTTACTAAATTCGAAAATGAGATTAACAAGACAAAGTCAATCTTTTACGAGACTATATATACTGTATATATTTTATCGATAATTATGAATACAATTGATAATAGACATAAACATGACACTGTACATGTTATGATTAAAACAATTAATTACTTTACATGTAAGTTTTATGTGGTGAAATTTAATTTTAGATCCTTATAAATCGACAATACTCGATCGGAGAGTTTATTTTAAAAGCTTGATGAATGTTTTAATTCACTGATGCAGGCAAACAATTTTATAATTTTTGATGTTATGATTTATATGTATACACACAAATTAATACCTTTTAGTCCAAATAATATGCTTTACGTAATAAAAAAAACTACAGATGAATCTCAATTATATTTCAATAATAAAGAATATTTTTATATTCTAATAATTTACCAACTAAAGTTATTAAAAGATTTAATATTTTACGAAACTTTTCACACAACGAGCTTGAAAGTAAAGAAAGTACATAATCTTTAGGTATTGGTGTATATAGCAAAAAATATATTATAAATTGTATGCAGGGATATAAATTAAGTATGATTACCATAATTTCTATAAACTCAAAAGCTGTTTTCGTAAGCTCTAAAGCTGTTTTAAACTCAAAAAAGGAGAAACAAGATAGCTATTCTCCGTATAATAAAACTGATAAACTGATAAATAATAACATAATATAAATCTATATTCTTATTTCTATAAGGGTTTCGTCTGTTACGTCCCTTTTTCTCTCGACCTACTGAACCGATTTTTTAGATTGAGGTGTCATTTTAAAGCTTAGGATATACCGCAGTGACGAATCGTAATTAAAAAGGTCATATTGTTATGAGCTTCGTCACCCTCGCCTTTGATTTATTTCTAGAGGGCGCTTAAAAATGTTGACCATCAACTTTTATTGCAATTTCTTTAATGTGAACTGTAATTTAAAAGCTGATTACCCTCAGATGAATTTTAAAAGCCAGATAGTAAACAAAAATAGATCTCTGTCACTTCACGATCAACATTCACGTACTGTAGGTGAGTTTTACTCATACATAATCATAAAATGCGCAAGTTGCGCACGGGCCACTTCGTCATTAATATTTCTTTTAGAAACCAAACAGCTGTTCAAAAAAAGAATATTGCATTCTCTAATCCGTATAAATTAAAAGTTAGGCACATGTTTTGGTGTAAACAGTTTTACTGCAAAATGTGAATCTAAAAACAACATTTACATTATATTTTAAAACAATAAGGGCGTGTAAGATTAAAACCCCTCTGAGAAATTAGGGAACTGATGAGCGGGAGGGCACGAAGGGTGTTGGGGCCTAGCAGAGTTCACACCCCAGTAAGGTCTAATCGACCAGAAATCAAGGGACAGAGGAAAACATAAGGGACAGGCCAGAGAACGGATTAGCGAACGTGTTTCGGAAATTACTGGATGAACGCTGTGAAGAATATCCGTTTTTTCAAGTCATGAAAATATACACAAAGTTGTGTCAATAGTGTCAAAATAATGACATTTTATTAATTAATTATTTATCACAATAAAACACTATTAAGCTTATAATTAAGGATTTATGATACGGTATTTCAGTCTATAGAATTGTTTATATTTCAGATCACGGTTTACATGTTGATTTCGTGTTACAATTTTTATAACTCTTATAATTAAATTATTATCTCTTTGGAGAGCAGATACCACATAATGTTAAATTATTATCTTATCATGAGTTTTTCCGCCTACAAACATTTCATATGGATGATTGTATTTATTTATTATAATTCAAATGTTGTAATACGGTCACATTTATGATATCAGTTGGTGAAAATCCTGTAGTAAATCAAGATAAACTGTATTTAGAAATATAAATTTAGAATAAAAGGATAGCAAGTGTAGTTGCACACTTAATATACCCCATCGCACATAATCCTAACACATCTGGGCTCTCGTATGACAAAGTGTTATGGTTTGCGTCGGGCTTAGGCAGAGAGTACTGTAATATACCTAGTAAGGTGTGTGTTTTAGAAACTAATTGGTGTACACTATAATGGTTTGGTACACCTCCAACGACTGAAGTAAATATTTCATCCAATTGGCCCGATTTCAGTATTATAAAGAATATCATATAACTAAATATTGATAAAAAATTTGAGGTTTCCTTTTACAAAACTATGCTACAAATCCACTTCTTTGCATGATTTCAATATAAAAAATTTAGCCTTCTCATAAAATTAAAAATGCGAGCGCATAACGGTCCTCAACTTTTCAAGCTTTACAAGTATGAATAAAAAAATGAATACAATTTATTTTACAAGTTTGTGTATTTTCTCTTTAGGAACACAAAGTACTACTTTTCCCTATAGGTGGACAAAACAATACTTTTTTCTCTAGGGAGACTTTGTCTCCTTTTATTTATGAGGAGACAAAGTACTGATTTTCTTTCTAGAAAGACAAAGTACTACTTTCTCTGTAACAGACAAAGTAATACTTTGCTCCCTAGGGAGACAAAGGACTAATTTTTCTCTATGGGGTAAAAGTAATACTTTTCTCTCTAGGGAGTCAAAGTAATATTTTTCTCTCTCGGGAGACTAAGCAGTACTTTCCTTTCAAGAAAGACAAAATACTATTTTGCTCTCTTGGGATATAAAGTACTACAGTACTTTCCTCTCTTGGGATACAAAGTACTATTTTTTCCTTTTTGGATACAAGGCACTACTTTTTTATCCGTTACAAAACTTTCATTATTTTTAAATTTATTTGACGGTTTTACCATTAAAAACAATAATCTTTCACTTTATAGAAGTAATGACCTGATGATTATGATGAAATATAAAAAAGGACAACTTTTTCCAATGTGAACCTGGAAACGAGGCGAGCCCCTAGACCAGCAACGTGGTCGGCTGCTGCGGCGGAACCTTTCGACTTCGCTCCCTCAGAGCCTTCCATACCATAATCGAAATCGAGAAAATTAAGCTGGCCGTGTTGCACCTCTTTTCATTTTATAACAGAAGATCCTTTCCCTTGCACTCACGACGGTTCCAATACTTAGGCACTTAAAACTCCAGGTACAAGATGGTAATAAAACGAACCGTGCAAGTTTGTAAACGTTATAGTAACAACTGCGTAAATTTGACAGCATTTACTTTTTTACTTCAATTCTAAACAATAAAAAAATGTATACCTTACATTTATTTCTTAAAATTTAACTCATATTACGGTTTATTCATTCTTTTGCTCATCATACGGAGTTCAATCCTTAATCCTAGTTTATTCCAAACACAAAAGATGTTTGATCAAGAAATTTGAAATCTCGCCAACTTCCCGTTTCTGAAAAAGTTGTTAATATTCAACGTTATGTCTTCATTTACCATCCATTACCAGAACCGTCCATGCATGGTGACACCGAGTGGGAGATGTAACACATAGTTCCAGGACACTGGTGGTAGGATCGTAAACTGTGGCAATATCGATTCACATTTTAGGTTGGACAAAGTCGTAAACAAAAAATTACAGTGTTAAATGCAACCAGTTTCTTTAAAATTGTTGATTTAATATCACAAAATACACATAAGTACCACTAAGCTTAAAAACTAAGAATAAAACTTTTATTACCAAAATAAAGAAAATATTTCCAAAAATATAAATGAATTCCTGACAAATTCTATGGAAATATCAAATTAATGAGAAATGATATTATTGTTAATTCCTTAAATTTCATGATATGGCCTCTAAAATTACATAGCAACCTACAATGAAAATTGTAAAATAAATATAGCACTGACGCCTCCCCCCCCCCCCCCCCGCCCACCGGCTATACCGGATGTTTATCTCCAACACTTCATTTCTGTTTGATTTCAACCCATTGACGCCTGTCTGATATACCGTAGACCCCACACACTCCACCGGCTCCTCCAGGAAACATCAGAACTTGATTGTATTATCTATGGAACACTGGGTTGCACCTCCCTCCTTTAATCTAGTCCCTAACTGTTTGGTAAATGGGGAAAAATTTCCTGTCATTTTGCATTATAGGTAATTGAAAATTAACCTTTAATTTACTAGTATTTGCTAATTTCACCCCATTTAGTCCTTTTCCTTCAACGTTTAAAACGTTTTACGTAAGATTTATTTTATTCCGTTACCTCAAAAAAAAGTTTTAACAAAACAAAATTTTTATTTCTAAACTATACAAGTACTCTATATGTGATGTGTTATCAAGGAAAATTGTAATCGGCGAATCTATTCAGCTTATCATTATCAGCTCGTAAAGCTCTCTGTTAAATTATTTCTTAAAACCTCTAGTATGGTTATAGTACAAGTATTTTAGAGTCTATAACTTTTAATATTCTTAAAGTAAAAACTACATTTATTTCCTTATGTGTAATGGAAAAAACTAAAATAATTTAAACCAATTTACATTCGTAATGAAAGGAATGAAACCAATTTATTCAAACCACGCAGATAGAAATTTACTCCAATGAGATTCCGGCTTTCTTTAAACTCTTTGTAGTAATTGTTTTTCTCCGTGACTTCGTTTATTTTGGAATGTTTATGACACCCTGTGTGATCGAATCTCTGACTTCCGCACCTTTTGCATGTTCAGTAAGTAAATATCTCGTATATGAGGGAGATACACTATTAGTTTATAATTGGTACATGTTATTTTTTTTCAAAATATATGATTTTAAATGTGGTCATCACAATTTTTAAATCCCATAATTTTTATTCTAAGTTTCCATATTAATTGACCAATTAGACGAGACGATATCGACCATGATTATAATATTTTTAACTGGCATAAACAAACTACATTTAAAATGTAATTTTAATTATTATTTACTGCTGTAAGAAATTCATAGAAAACTTATTGAAAACTTGATTAATACAACACATTAATGCGTCAGTTGTATGGTTTTGCTTTATTTTAGAACGAAATTCAAAACATAACGTATACAATATATTTAATTGTAAATTTATTTTATAGTAAGATAAGCTCAAAATTGTATTTGTTAATAGTTAGGAAAATTACAGAAGTTTGAGAATTCTTCAAACGATACAAATTACAATTAAAGAAATCTTAAAAGTAAAGCGACTATGCCCAACTTACATTTAATTATTTACGTTTTAAATGTATCCATAATATCATTTTACAATGTGCGAATTTATGATATGGGAAAAAGGTTTACCTACACGATGTTCAGTTGAATTAACACTAATGTAAATGGGGTTGGAGCAGGAACTGCTGATGTAAATTATCCTGCCCTGTTGAAAAACACCGGTCAGCGGAACTTGTCTAGCTTACTCTGGTATTTTTATTTCAGGGTTTGCTGTAAAGTGTTTTCATTGAATAATTTACACTGAACTGGAAAGCTTTATTATTGTTAAGTTAAATTCCTATATTAAAAGTACAAGCTACCAGTAGGAAGGCTGGTAAAATTAGTAGGTTTCCTACTGGTAGTTCTTACTAGCTTTTAATATGAGTTCCGTTTATATGAGCTTAAACATTAAACCATAGATATACCGTTTACACTCTTATTAAACTGAAAAATATAAGCTTTTTGTTGGTAATGGTAATCTTACCTCAGTCGATCATCCAACGATAAAAGGTTAGATTATCCTACTAGCTGACAAATGTTTCGTTGTTATTACAACATTTTCGAAGCATTCGTAGTCGTCAAAAGTTAAAATTGCACAACACATCTGTGTTGTAATTGTTTAATGTTTTATTTTTTTTTTAAATTAATAAATATTGAAAAATATATAAACTAGTAATTTATTGTATTTTTTCGTACGGGGGTTTATAAAAATATATACCAGACTAATATGCTTATCCTTTATGCATTCTTAAGTACCTAGGAATTAAGTTGTTTTCTATAATTTTTATTAATTACTTTACTATACCTATTACTTTGTTATTATTACTGGTAATAAATTGACTATTACTATTGTAGCCAATACGCCAATACATTTGCTTGATGCAAACTATAAACTATTGTTTGAAATATTTAATAATTAAAAAATCATTTAACTCCATGGTTACATTGTTTGTTCCCACCAAATAAAAAATTACCCCTACAAATTAAAAGTAACCCTAAGGTTTTTTAGAAAAATTCTAAACCATCATTCTTCATAAATGGCCAGCAAATCTGCCTCTTGTGAAGTTAGAAAGGGATTGAAAAGAAAACGCGACTCGGAAGATGACGAGGAGAGATTGGAAAAGATGGCCAGGATTTACATAGAGGAGGCGATGACGTCAGCGTTGGTGCGGAAGTGTCCCTCGTGCTCCAAGCCGATCGTCAAGTACGAGGGCTGCAGCATAGTGACCTGCGTGTGCGGGGGCGTCTTCTGCTTCAGGTGCGGCCGCCAGATCTCCATGTGTCGTCTGTCGCTGTGCAGGGTTCTGCAGGAGCCTAACCGGCGTCAGGCCGCCTACAGGGCCAGGGAACACCTCCAGAGGCGGTTCCCATCTTTGAAATTCAAACAGTGTAAGGCTTTGTTCTCACCATAAATTGTGAAAGATGATTTAATTTCACAAAATGTGAAGTAGAGAATAAATATTTTTAAAAGAGTTGGTGTTTGGTGTTTTTTTATTTTTATTTTATTTTTTTAATGTCTCTAAGCATGTTTCACATTGCACCTCAACATGTTTCTTAGAATGTCAGTGTTCAAAAGTTCACGTTACCTTATTTATATCAATAGTAATTTTCAGAATTCAGGCCAGTCGCCTTCAGAATTTTAAAATAGTTTGCACTTTGGTATGGCTTTTGAGCGATAAACGGAACAGATATAAGCTATTTTCAAGCTTGATAATAGTCTGTTTTGTCTGTTGGTCAATGAAGTATAACATTGATTAATATATTGTTAGTTTTTGCACTCTATCATTTACATGAAAAGCTCCATGTCTTTATAGATTAAGGGGCGTTTATTGTTTCCCTACGGCCTACTTAAAGAAAGAAGCAGAGAATGGATAAAACTAAAACAAAAATTCCTTATACGGAGGTTACCCAATTTTAGTAGTTTACATAGAATAATTCAGACGAAAATAAACAAATACTCAACAAAACGATTAAAATCTTCAACTCTAACTACTAAATGTCCCCGTAGCATCAGACCTGCGTACTAAGCGAATTTCCAAAGGAATTTGAGATTTTGTACTTTCCCTATAGACACCATAGGAATGAGTATGTAAGTTTATTGTCATGGGATTAAAAAATGTTTGTTGTTAGGAAAAAGTAATGGTTGGTTAAGGTAAAAACCAAATTGTATCAATATTCACCACTTTTTAATATTCCCCATAAACCCCATGGGGGTGAGTATGTAGGTTTGACGCCACCTGGGCGTTGTAAGCAAATATCAAGTCTTTGTTCTCACCGTGAATTGTGAATGATTTTAATTTCACAAAATGTGAAGTAGAGAATAAATACTTTTAAAATCGTTGGTCTTTGGTGTTAATCTTTTAAATGTCTCTAAGCATGTTACTGTGTACCTCAAAATGTTACAAACTATGTCACTGTTCATAAGTTCACATTACCTTATTTATAACAATAGTAATTTTTAAAATTCCAGCAAGTCGGCACATCAACATGTTTTTAAGAATGTCACTGTTCAAAAGTTCACGTTACCTTATTTATAACAATTGTAATTTTCAGAATTCCAGCCAGTCGCCTTCAGAATTTTTAAATAGTTTGCACTTTGGTATGGCTTTTGAGCGATAAATGGAACCGTAACATTTTAAATTAACTTCAATTGCTAACGCGACTTCACTACATATTTTTTTAAGGCTTTTCAATAAATCACATTGTTTTTTATTTGTTTTTATCAATCTAAAAAATGCCAATTATAACCTTAAATGCACGTTTTAAAACTAGAAATGATTTTTTTTATAAAGTAGTAGTATTATTTAGCAACAGGTTACCATATACTTGAGTACTTAAGCGATAACCCAAGTATTCAACAATAATTGATCACTGTTTTGGCAATTATCGTATTTTTCAAGTAAAATCAAACTCTTGGATTTCAAATAAATTTTAACGACTTTTAAAAATGAAGATTTGCACAAATGTTATTTTCATCTCAGATGTAAGCTATTTCCAAACTTGAGAAAAATCTGTTTTAGCCATTTTTCATATCAGTTTGCATGGATAATAACGTTTAGTTTCAAATATAAATTATACTTAAATACAATGACCTACGAAAAATACCCCTCTAACTACACGGTTACTGCACGAATGTATCAGAGCCATAATGCGTATCACTGTTCAACTTGATGGAGATAAATGTCCCATTAGAGTTGATGAAGTGTAGAGTTTCCAACAGGAGTCATCACTCAACACTTCACCACTTCACCCCCGCTGTCGAGGTCCTGGTCCTCCTGCTAACCTGGATCATCGGTCGACCGCGACGTCGTTTGCTCTTACAAACTAATAACTTCTTACTTGCTCTCAACTTATGACAGCTTTCCACCATTAAGTATTGCTAAAAAGCAGTTGCAGCAATGTAATGTGTACTTTAACAAATAAACAGTTAAGACTAGTTGTTTTCTTACAATAACTTTTATTTACCGTTGACAGTTGAAGTTTAATCAAAGAATTCGAATATAGATCATTAAAGGATGGAACAATAACGTGTAGTATTTTAAATAGATCAATGTATAGCCTACTAAATGGAATATATACAAATTATTTTAACACATATTCTGATGTAGTAATGTCTAAACATACACGATAAAAAGTATTATGAGTTTTTATTTCTATTTTATATCGTTTTATTACTGATGAAAGATTACTCTAAATTACCCTGAATTGCTTATGGAAGATTGATAGTCTAATTGAAAGTTGAGATCACAGAAAGTCGATGAAACTTTAGAATAACCAGGCAATCCCTTAATATGTGAAAAATCTTACTATTTGAACAGAAATATTTCCCTCATTCAGAAGAACTCTCAACTTTAACACCACCTCACCATATCATAAATGTATTATTGTTTCCTATTTTTATTTTAAACATTTAAATGTGTTTATACTAATTCAAAAAAATTTTTACTATAAAAAATTAAGAAATAAATATTAAAGGTTCGACATACTTAAATAATTGAAATATGAAATGGGAAATCTTTTAATAAAATCACTAAGCAGTATAATAATACACGCTTCACATTATTAATCTTACAGTAAGGTATTCCAATAAAGTTTATGCGACCCACAATAACTGGTGAATCATTAAATTGAAATTAATAATATTGAATTTCAATATTGAATTTTAATATTGAATTATTAATATTCAAAAATTTAATAATCCAATCAATGTTGAAAGTTTAAAATTTAATCAGAAAAATGTCCTACCACAAGTATAACTTCAGTCAAAGCATAACTTCTTCATTTACATTCACCACAGTTAAGCTGTTCAGTTCCAGTGAAAAGATTGACGCAGCTTGCACCTGTCAAGAGATTTTCGTGTTGAATGGTTTTTGGTGTTCGTAGTTCATTCTGAACAATGCCATATTTCCTTTAACTGTTTCTTAAATTAATTTCTAATGCATAATAATTCGATTGTGCGTTGAATTTTGAACTCCATATGACTCCGTTTTCTTGAAAAAACGAATATTTAAATTGTATCTTCTTTGCAAAATGTAGTGGGTATTTATATATTTAATTTTAACTTACTTGATTCTTATATTTTATGTTGGTTTAGTTTACTTAATTGATGTGATTGAGGTCCTGGATACGTTACTCTCAAAACCCTTAAGTTTACAATGATAATTTTATAGTTTTTTTTTACCTTTCCTTACATCTTTTTCGTATTATTTGAAAAAAATATCAATACAACTGGTATTTTATTTATGACGTGTTATTTTACAGAAACTTCAATCAACATCAAAACCACAACTTATGAATATTATAATGGTCATTTGTGTATTGTATAATCTAGGATTATTCAATTAGACTAATGATCGGTGTATTGTTTGTGGAAACATTTCCAGTTAATCGTCGTTCAATTTGTGGTAATAATCCCTCTCAGCTGATTAGACAATGTTAATTGATGAATCTGTTGGAATCGCAAGTCGAACCGAGCAGTAACATATCGATTAGATAATGATGTTTAACTAGGTCTAATTGTTTTTAAACTTTGTAGTAAATAAACACTTTTGTTGAAAACTATTATCCATAAAAATCGTAGAAAAAATATATAAATATCATCATTTTTACTTTTTTTGGAATTATAATATTTTGTTACTATGAAAAATGTTTCCTTCAGGGTCATATTGGGCCAAACGTAAACAAGTACAACATTAAGGTCATTTTTAGGTTCTTGACAGTGATCTGGGATGTGGCCGAGGTCGAAAATTAGATTCACAATCTCGTTACAATCTCAAACAATAGCCTAATAAATAAATAAAAACCTCTACCACATTTCATTTAAGGTAAACTGTATTAGATCATTGGTCTATTGAGCTATAGTGCTAAAAATATGTATTGTAAAATATAGTTGAAAATCCATAAATCATTATTAGAGGGGTATTTACAAGTTGCCTGAAACAATAAAATTGCAAAACAATTAATGCAATGCATCAAATGTTATATGACGACAGAAAGTTCAGGAGCATTTTTAAGTTAAACTTTTCTTAGTTAAAAAAAATATAATAAAGGATTAAAATAACAACTGGAACAATGGAACCATCAAACGGGGACAGTGCAAGAAAAAAAAACAACAACAATAATATCAAAATCAATACCAAAACCTTCCATCGATGTTTCTAAATTTATATTTATTGAATTTACGTCAAATTTCCGCATTATACAATTGCAAACTTAAAATTTAACTCTCTCTGAACGATAAATTTAAAAAATATTCCTTATTAACAACTATCATATTTGTGGATTGTTTAGCTTGATATCTATAAAAAACTAATGATTGAGACAAACAAAAATGTTACGTATCATGTACAGTTATTATTTTATTTATGATTTTCATTTGGACCAGCTGTCACATATGAGTGGATAACTAGCATTCCAAGAAGTCCCAAGTTGAATTATCTGATAATCCCACTTTTTTTTAGGGAGAGGCGTAAAAATGCATTACGCACACAGGTGGCCAGCCTGTAGTGTGGGGCTCCCCTAAAAACGGGTTTACCCACTAAAAAACCTCCTCTACTCTTTAGGAATCTAACCTGGAATTGTTTGTCACATTACGTCAGGCTAGGCCTAAATTTGGCTTACGCCCGTGGGGCTCGCTCCTTATCCAGCCGCTCGATCAAGGGATCTGGGCCACTTCGCGGTCCAGATCGGTTTTCTTTTCCAGGAGGATGCCCCGGACGAACTGTGACAAACAATCCCAGTTGCCCTCATCCTCCAAAATCTTTTGGCAGACCGAGTCCACCGAAAATGCACCAAAGATTTGTGTGGCCTCCAGGCGGGGCCCTTCCCAACGGGGACAGCGGAAGAATGTGTGTTCCGCATCGTCGGGAACACCCGGGCAATAAATGCAGTCCGGTGAACCGGTCTTTCCCATCCGGTTCAGGTACGACCGAAAATAGCCGTGACCTGTCAAAAATTGGGTCAGGTAGTAGTCCACCACCCCATGCCGCCGTTCGAACCATGGTTGGACCTGCTTGATAAGTCGCGCAGTCCATCGTCCTCGGGTGTCGTGCTCCCAGCTGTGTTGCCACTGCTGGAAGGTTCGGGAGCGCTCTTCTGTTCTTGCCGTGTCCTTGCCGATCTCGCCTTGTCTCTGATAAATCGCTTTCCTCTCCCCTGCCAAGAGCTTGACAGGGATGACTCCGGCGACCACCAGGACGGCAGGCTCGGACACTGTCCGGTAGGCGGAACACACCCGGAGCGCAGCTTGACGCTGAACCCGGGCGAGTCGCAACCTGTAGCACTCCTTATCTAGAGCGCCTGCCCACACCTCTGCCCCGTAAAGAAGCACGGCCTGGACCGCGGACATCAACAGACGTCTTCTGCTGGATCGGGGACCCCCGACATTGGCCATCAGCCTACTAAGGTAAGTCACTACCTTGGCGGCCTTGTCCGCCGTACGGAAGATCTGATCCCTCCAGCTTAACTTGGTGTCCACCATAACCCCGAGGTATTTGGCGGCACGAGTTGATGTGACCACCTCCCTTCCCACTCGAAACGGGACGACGGTGTCGTGCAGATGTGAATGGGGTTTGCAAGTTCAGCGATTAATCATGGAACTCTCAAACAGTTTGCTGGCAACGCTATCTGTGTATTCACACTTTGTACATCACGTGACAGAATAACATATTCCTAAACTAACTTTCGGGCAAAAGATATGATGACCAACATATTCCATAGCTTTTCCAAAATTGTGTGCTATTTAACATCTATTATATAAAATTATTTTTATCGTTCTCCACGAAATCCACCTGTTTTCTGTTTTCTCAATAGTACACTAAACGTAGCTTTTTGTCATAGACCTGAAAAATCAACAACAAAATTTATCAGTTTGCTAAATATAGGCTATAATTAATTGTTAATTCGTTTTTAAATGCAGAATAGTCGAATTAAAAAGTTTAAAAAGCATTGTTTGTAAATTAAAGAAATGTAAACATTGTATATCGTTTACTATTATTATAAACATAACCTCAAAAATACAACTTTATAGTTAACATTTTCCAAATTTCACATTATGATAAACTTCGTTGTTGCTCACTCAGAGCATAAAGAGTCTTTTTGGTGCTTAACCATGTCTAGAAACTCGACTGCTCCTCGCTTTTAAAACACTATTGGGCACCAAAAAGATCCACTTTTTCTCCTACTGATGCAAAATGCCATATTTAAAATCAGGACCTACATAAAACCCTGTTTGCATGAGCTTGTGAATGATTTGAAAAATAAACCCAACATTTTATATTTTAATATCTTATGTTGTGCTCTAAACACAGTGTGAAAGAACAAAATTTGTTTCTCTTTAAAGATTTTTTATTTTACGAGGATTTTGGCCACAAAGAATCGATTGGATTTGGTTCCATGGTTGAGGAAAATCCGGTTTTCGTCCTAGAACCCTTCAACGTTCCCATGTTATCCTTATAAAGATTAATTGTAATATTAAATTGAAAAAAGCCGGCAGATAATTGTATATATAAACCAAAGTGTTACATCTTTCTCCTGTGGTTCAAATTTATACCAAATTATAGCACAATTTGACCTAGCGAGGCCTTAGCGAACGATCTAGTTTTATTAAGAACGCAATGGAAGAATACAGATTACTTAGATAATTCATGTAATAAACAGCCCATCTAAAATAAATCAGATCTACAAAAGCATAGACATCAAGAGGAGTCCCACAGGGGTCTGACTTGGACCCTGTTCTTTTCATCTTGTACACAAATGACATTATATCCGTTTTACAGGACAGATACGAGACTCTACGCAGATGACACTGTCCTTGTTGTTTCCCATAAGAATGTCGAGAAGTTGGAAGTCAATGCCCACATTGCAACCAGCATTGCCAAACAATTTAGCCAAGAAAACGACCTGGTACTAAATTAAGAAAAGACACAGCAGCTCTTCTTTGGCCCACAGAGAAAGAATACTCTCGCATTACCCGACATCTCTGCATCTCAAGAGGCTAAATATCTCGGAATCACCATTCACTGTAACCTCAATTGAAAACCCCATGTAGACCAGAAGTGCGATAAACTTAGCACCACCCTATATGTTATCAGATCACTCAAATTCATTAGCAGCACAAAAACTTCAAGGACAACTTATTTTGCACTATCTGAGTCGAAAGTGCGCTATGGGCTGATTTTTTGGGGGTACTCATCTCTGGAAAACCTACGTAGGGTATTGCTGCTTCCAAAAAAGCAATCAGAATTATTGCAAACTTGGGTTTTCATGACTCTTGCCGGGGAGTATTCAAAAGGCTGAAACTGCAAACAGTAGCTAACCTGAACATTGTCGAGGTAATAATGCATGTAACCAACAAAGAACTCTCCAACTTTTCAGAGGCTCACTCTTATAACACTAGGAACAAAATAAACTACAGGCTTCCCACACATCATCTATCTGCCTACAAGAAAACCTACCTTCATCGGAGCTAAACTTTTCAACATCCTTCCCCCTAATCTGAAAGAACAGAAAGGCAACAGGCCCTTCAAAGAATCTCTACTTAATTAATTACCTGCTGCAGGGATAGTTCTCTCTGGTGAGGAATACCTGGAGAGAATAAGTCAACCTAGCTGATGAAACTGAAATGTTGACGCCATTACTGTACTCTACGTATATGTTAATAAAGATAATTTTGTCTTTGTCTTCGTCTTGAAAAAGGAAGAGGACAAATGAGCGGAGTGAACGAGCTTTGTCTGCGAAAGGAAAGTGACACGTCATAATTTTACCGATAAGCTCGGTCCTCTTGTCTATAAGGAGAACTATTTCAATGTCATTTGGTTTTAAAGACTTATACAGGAATTGAAATTGCTCTTGGTTATCTTGGAGTGTTTCCGATTTCATTACAACATGATTTATGATGGTGACTTGGTTCGGAAATGATATTCCATCTCGATATTTCCGGTGGATAACTCTCACATCTCTGTGGGTCAATATGATTTAATTTTAAAAACCAATTTATATAACAAATTCTAATGATTTTATTTTAATTGATTTTTATAAGATTTCACCTTAAACATTTTATAATATTGTACCATAGGAAAACTTTGACAAGTTGTAAAATTAATGAAGACCAATTTTAAGTTTGAGCTTAAGTCTTTTGTGATTAAGAATGCTCAAAAGTTATCAATATGAAAACTGGTTTATCAGTGTTTAGTATTAACACAACGACACATTTGTGAACTAGATAAGTAAAAGAGACAAGCTTAAAAAACTGTTTTAATAGGCAAAAACAAACAAAGAGTAGGCTAAGTAGGACATTATTTCAATTAGTTCATTAAACTAATAATCTAAAGACGCCGTCTTAAGTATCCACAGCATCACGTAGACAAACGATCTGCTTGGCACGTGATTCCAAGATAAACATTCTCGCAATTGGCTCTCTGCTAATTAGTAGTTTAAGTACATAATTTCTCTTTGGAGTGGTAAGGTAACTTCGAGACAATTGATGGAATTTATTTTCTTTCCAAAGCATTTTCATATTCCAGTATTACAACTTTTTAACACTGCAATTTTACTTAGTTTACGTTTGAAATGTGTATTACGAATAAAAATCTTTATTTATTTGGTCATCGTAAGGCAAAGAATAAATCATTCTTAACGCTATTAGTTTTATTATTTTGCCCTTCAATATTCCAATATTTTGTTTTATTACGGCGAGAAATACAAAATACAAAATATTTTGTATTTACTTCTAATAAATAAAAAATATTTTAGTAAAATTAATTTTTAGTTAAAAGCTTGTTTATTTGAATTATTAAGATTGAACAGTTTTGTTTGCCCATTTACCATTTAGCGCATTTTAAAAAACTTGAACATATTACATTTCAAGTTAAATACCGTACATTCTTCATAAACTAGAATTACACATTTAGTTTTTTAAAAAAAAACTTGCTTTATTGATCAAACTATTTAAATAATGTCATGAATGTAAGAACAGATTATCGTTGGTTTAGTAATAAATATAATAAATATGCATTACAATTTGACACTCAAGTCAATACGTAAACGAAATTATTCATTAAACCAAACAATCCTGAGCTGTTTTGAGCTTGGATTGTGCAACGTAAATTCAGTAAAAAATTACGTACCATTTTTCCCATTTAGTCTTTTACGGTAAATTTTTTCTTGTTTAACATTCAAAGGTACGTTTGAAATTCAAAGGTTTACAGGATAGTATATTCAAACGGAATATGAAACTGACACATTAAAATAATTATTTTGTTTTTGCGTTTACATCGAAAGGAAAGAAATTTTTCACTAGAGGTGAGTACAACAAAAAGTGACATCGATTAAATAATTCGATCACCTGTCAAATGCCTCTCCTTTTCCATCTCTGCTGCTTCAAATAAATAAATTTAGAGTTTGAATGGTGATATCAAGTAATATAATGAAACACAAATTCTTAGTAAATACTATAACCTAACACAAGAAAGTTACATTCATATGAATGTATGCTCAAGAAAAGTCGTAACGATTTTCTCTAAACTTTGCAAATAACTTAGAAACGGGGTAAAAATAATATACTACGTTCGTGGCTTAGCATTTTTTAGGAATTACTTGTTAGGCCTTGAAAATAACTGCAAAATCTTATTTTTATACAAAGGAATGCTACAGAGTACTTGTGTTTCTGGTAGTAAAAAATTACAGCTTCCATGAAAACAATGTGTAGCCACCAGCGACTTTACACTTAGAGCTCTAAATAGGAAAGATTTATCTTGAATATATTATTTTTGATAACAATAGTGTAGTAAAAATTAAGAAAAAATATGGCTGGAAAATGAAATAATTTTTGGACAGCTAATTTTTCTGAAATGTGTTCTATGCCATCCCCTGACCTTTCTTAGAAAAGTCCCCTGAAATCCCCAGTGGGCAACATGCCTAAAAATGATGGGATGGCCCACGTGGAGTCAGAAATAAATCTTTCTTTGACCAATGGGTTTATGTACATCAAATTAAAGCCCTTAAGTAGTAGAATTTAATGCCGCAAACCCCATCTCAAAAGGTTGTCTGAATCAAAACCGGCAGCCTGTCAAACTTTGAATAAAAATCTAATTATAACCTAAACGCTTAAAAATGTAATAATTTTCGAAATACTTGACCTTTCGAGGTGCGGTTTGCGGCAAACGTTTGCTTTTACAATTACCTTTGAAAATGCGGGTAGCTAGTCATATGCTTATCATACTACCCTTGAACCACCCTCCACATGGACGTCCCAAAGAGGAAGTTTAAAAAAAAATTTCTTAGTCCATAGCCATGCTATACATAATTTTAAAGGTCTTAGTAAGGAGAGTACATAGCCGAAAACCGGACTTCAAAAGGTCAAATATGTTGGAAGTTATTGTATGTCAAAGTTTTGATAATATTATTTTATTCTAAACTTTGAACGCCTGCCATTTCACTCCCGACAGTTATATTGAGGTCGGGTTTACGGCATTGTATTCTTCATTTTAAGACCTTTAATTTGATATATATAAACCTTCTGGAATGTGTTTAAATTTAGTATGCTTAATATCAAATTTTAATGTAACTCCTTATGGGCCAACACCTCATTTTTTAATGTGATCCCCATGTGGGATTTCTGGGGACTTTTTGGAGGAGGGTCAGTTGACGCCATAGAACACATTCCAAAAGAAATTAGCTTTCCAAAAATTATTTTATTTTTCCCGACTAATTTTACTACACTACAAGTATGATTTAAACCAAAGTGATCAGTATTTCGCCTGAAGTTCAACAAATTTATACCAAAGCGCAGCACAATTTGACCTAGTAAGGCCCTATCAAACGAGCTCGTTTTGGAAAGGAAGAGTTTTAAAGGTACTATATTAAAAATTAATCATTTTAAAATCTTACTTAATGCTTGTTAATTAGTCTAAAATTGTGTGGTGTGAAAAGGATAAAGCAACTAAGCAATTAACTTTGAATATTTACTTGGGAAAAATTGACCAAATCAAACAGAAAAAAACAAACAAAAAAAAAACAAACAAAAAAACTATGTACGCATTTTTGTAACTCATACTCCGGATTGTCAAGGTCTAACAAGCACCTGGTATGGCTAAAACAAACCCCTGACTCAAAATACCAGCTAAAGCCACTAAAACAATACCAAAAACACTGACATAATGCGAGGTAATTAGTTCCGTCTTAGATTCACGAACAGATTTGCTACCTTCATGGTTTCAAAATCCGCCACAGCGTTCAGGTTGCAGCACTGTCCAGCAGGGCCAACCTTGACAGGAAATAGCACACTATATATTTTTTTGTCCAGTGCTGTGACGAGTTTTAAACCCCCCCCCCTCTAATCCTTAACATGAAACTATGCTATTTGTTAAACAATACCGTAGGGCATGGTTACAAATGTAGCTACCAGGATTAAGATTGAAACCCGGATGACTAGTGTTGTAGCCGTGTAGCTTCGAAAGTGATGTACTATGCTAGGAAAAGTCTTTTTTCATTATAATTTAATTGAAATTAGAAAGTTTTTAGCATTGTTCTCATGGGGTTAAAAACCAAACTAATAAAAAAAACAAAGAAATAATAAAAGTAGCTGACCTCACGATCAAAGTACAAACCACAGTTTCCAGTATAAACACGTGGATTTGCATTGTAGCCATCAGTTACAGAATTACTAAATAATATTTTAGATACTATAATAAAAACTTTATTATCTTAAAACCCTAATCAATGCTTGTTAATGAGTCTAAAAATAAATTAAGATTTGTGTACAATTGTATTCTTTAATGGATTTATTGACGATTAGATGAGAACACTTTACGATACACTACAGTCTAGCATTACTAAATTAAGACGCATCAAATGTCAACAATTTACGAGTGTTATTTACAGATTCGCTTTTATGAAGGCTTTATTGTTTATCCTTGGCAAAATTCAGTTTTGAGTGTGGCCTATAAGGAAGTCAACAAACGGCTTGCCTAATGAAGGTAAGCGGATTTGGTGATGAGCGGGTTTGAACAGGTCAGTGACAGACGGTCACCGCGCTGTATGTTGGTAAAGCGGACCTCGAAAACCTTTTTATACGTAGTTTTTTATTTTTATTTATTTATTTAGTATTAATTAAATTTTATTCATAAAATTATATAGGGTTTGCTACCAAAATCAAACGTGCAGTGCTTAAAATATCTGCTTGCTAAAATAGTTATTGCGGACGCACCAAAACTGCGATCCTTACCCCAAGGGCTACCCCAGGCAGACGCCGAAACTGCGATCCTCGCCCGGAGGCAACCCCCGGGACGTGATTCAGTGAACCATGAACTTTTCCTAGAACTTACATAGGTGGATAAACAAAAGGGAAACTACGACTACAATTTACAATGACTTTTGGTGGGCGTTTACTTGAACTAGACCTTGGGTGCATTTCTGTAACCTACACAAGGTTACAGAAATCAGGTTTGTTAGTGAAAACAAGTACCTATAACAACTTTTGTTAGGCTCAATTGATTAAATTTTAGCTTGTAGGAACATTGAGAGCAATTTTTTTCCTCTTTGGCATTTATCATATTATCATTAAAATAATTTGGTTTACTCATTTAGTTAATTCGGTAGATTGCAATTTTATTTATTTTTATTTATTTATTTATTTATTTATTTTTTTTTTTGTAAAACACATCACGAAGCAGATATACTGTAGATCTTTGCCACTTTTTGTTCCATAAACACAAAAACAATTACTCGCGTAACGGTTTAAAAGATTATATACAGAGAAATATAACGTTTTAACCCATAACACATTGCAAATAATCTATGGCGAAACAAGAGCTGTTGAGTAAGTTACAACAATAACTACATTCACTCACAGAGGCAGTTTTTTACCATCGACGAGAGAGTTAAATTTTATTAAATAGGCTAACATCCACTCATTCTCGTAAATAATAAACAACCGTCCAAATGGGGAGGGGGGGGAGGTTCTACAGCTGACTCAGGTTTGTTCGTCATCTAAAATTACTTTTTGTATGTAAGATATAAACGGATGAGTGGACTTATGCGTTACATAGCATTCAAGAATTTAATTATGAAAAGCGTTGACCATGTGAAAATAAATGGGATTAATCTGAGGGAAAAGTTGACATAACATAAAATTTCAACTAACTTTATATATTTTAACTGCGGTTAAAGTTATTTGAAGCTGGTAATGAAATTAGTAATGTAGTTTTAAACTAGCTATAACGATTGAAAAAAATATTATACAACGCATTATAAAACTAACACTCATTTTCATGAAACTTCAAAAACATCAAAACAGATCATCGCCCCAATTCCGAGCTACCCACAACGAGTTCATTGAATAAGCAACGAGTTACAAACAATGCAAGACTAATTTTTAAAACTCCATACTTTTTTAATCTACAAACACACATAACTATTTTTAATGTATTTAGGTGATAAAATGTATATTTATCATGAATATATTCATTTATTAAGGGCGATATTGGATATTTTAACACACTCCACATTTTAATATATAAATTAAACTGAGGAAAGGGATGTAAAATTACAGCTGATTTGACTTTTTCAAGAAGAGCGGGAAAGCTGAGCCAGCAACACTGCTGTAGCTCTGGTTTAATTGAATTAATTATGATTCTGAATAAATGGACGTATTCCATACAGAACATAAGTAATAAGTACTTCGATGAGCGATATTATCAATACAAAAAATGATCAAATAATCTATGGGCGTTAAATCTTTAATTTTTAATAAATACTTTTTAATATATGGACTTTAAAAATAAAAGCTCTTACAGAGATTAATTCTCGTACACACATTTCGTAAATTTTCTTTATTAGATTGCTTAAACAAATGTTTTGATAGTAAAACATAAAGCTAAATAGGTCTCAATTCAACGCAACACTCGTATCATGTTACTTAATGTTGCCACTCTCTAAACAATACCCTATTATGTACGAGTATTATATATTTCTGTACAGAGAGACGATTGAGCGAAGTGAACGAGCTACTCCTGGAGGCGAAAATGAGGAGTGAAAGAGCTCGCGTTTAGTTGTTATTTGAAATATTTTATTAAATATTGTTGTTTTTATAAGAATTGAGGAACCAATTTTTTTTATTATTTATTATTATTTTTAATAGGCCTATTTATGTATTACATTTTTGTATGATACATATTTATATTTAAAATATTAATTTTAAAATGTAAGCATTGAGGAAACAAAACGAAACAAACTGCTAATCTAAGCAACTAAAATTAAACAATGTAAAACAATTTTACCTTGAATGAGTTGTGAAAATTTTTAACATTACATGAAGCTCGTCTTATTTACAGAAGTGTAATAAGAGTACAAGCTTTTCTTTACAAACTTCGTCTTTCTTCTTTTTCCACTCATGAATAAACACTACTTTTCATAAAAGCCTTTTGTCCTAATGCAATTCCAACGCTTCGCCCCAGAAACACTCGTCCCTTTCTTTGCACTGTATAATGAACACTTCCTTTTCATTCTTCATTCGGTTTGTATTTTCTATAAAGTACATTTCGCAACAACATTGAAACAGAAATATTTTTGGCTGTTACTTTTTCAACTTATAATTGGGTAACTACCCAAGGAACTAACAAAAAGAATCATAAATCGGTTAAGGAGGGTCACCAGGTTACTCCTAATGTTAAAACAAAAGAAATATAGGCCTACTGTAGTGTAAATTTAGTCCTATCTTCATTAGTGTTCCGTCTGTTCGTTTGTCTACCTGTATTTGTTTGAATTTTTTTTATCTCAGTTTTGGGTGAAGATAGTAACTTTAATTTTGGATAATAGTTATGTTCACTAACAATATAGGCCTATTATTGAAATTTACAACATTTTATCACTTCTTGTTCGAATGAAAGCAATTAAAAATAAATTTTAGGAATTCGATTTCAAAAAGGTTTTATTTTTTCAAAGCTTTAACAAAGAAGTAACGTTGCAAAATTTGGTTTTTGAATAAAAATATTTCATTATAAAAGCTTAACAAAAAAGAATTAAGTAAATGAAATTTGTTCGGCGTTAATATTCTTTAATACAATAGTTTAAAATTAGTAACTTTCCGTTAAGAAAAATCTCATTCATTTAGTAATTCGTTGTTTCATCTCTATAATATTATAATTTATTATCAAACAATTTTAAGTTACAAATCTTTACAACTTTTTACAATTTTGTAAAACTTGCCATTTTTAAGATACTTAATTTAGAAAACTAAAAATGGACGCATTCACTAGGAAGTTATGCAACTTTAACCTAAACTGCCAAGCAAATTTTCAATTTTATATCTTAAACCTCAACGTTGGTAAAAAATATTTATATAAACTCATACAGACATACAGACGGAAAACGAAGCCAGATAGGACGAAAAATAGCATAATAAATTTCGTTCTAATAAAATGTTTATAATATTTATAATAAAAAGTAGTTACTTCTATACTCAGTTTTATTTTATCATTTGGCCTACATCACTTAAGTTCAGGCGTAGGGTCTGAATTCTGTTAAACGTAATTGATGTTTAAAAAATAATAAAATGATTTTTACTAATTTTAATCTCTACAGTTATAACATTCCAAGTAACATTCCAAATTTAGCTGATGATATTTTATCCAGGGAGGGAGAGAGAACAAGTTAATTTATTTATTTAAAGTTAATTTATTATTATTTGAGGATTTAAATTATTTTTGAAACAACATTCACGGCGCTTCTTTTTCCCATCAATAAGTAATATGAAGAGCCTTGCATCGGCTGTCAGATGCATCGGCTCCGCGTCAAACGTTCGGCTTGAGCTGTGACAGCCCGCTCTCCGGATGAAGTAACATGTCAATACCACAGAGGATGTGATGGAATTATTTAGTGGCAGCTACCTGAGACATGCTCGTGTGTTTAACAATTGTATCCACTATTTAAGTTGCTTAATCCTAAGGTAAAACACAATCGCACTTTTAATCAGTGGTTAAATTTCAATTATGAGAAAAGTTATTAGTATTTTTTAAGTGTAGAAACCATACTTAGCTGCCCGTGTTCATCATGAGAGATGAAACAGTTGATATTTGATATCAAACTCATTATTGTGATGAGTGCACGTTTCAAACCGTTGACCCCTTTTCCTTGGACAATTTTCAAGCATATAATTAAGGTAAATATAGATTGGAAACTTAGACTTTAGACTTTAGAGACTTTATTTGAAACACCGACGACTCTGTGGTGCGTATTTTAAGGTGAGTATGACTGAAGAGGTGAGTGTGATGATTGTAATGGATCAAATGAAGTGTAGCTTTGTTATTGACAAATATCAGCTGTTTCATTTGACAGGATCATTAATTAATAGCCAAATGACCAAAAGCAGCTGGGTCCATTTACGAACCATCAAAAAGCACTAATTTTTCTCAGGATCGAACCAGCAACCTTCAGATTCAAAAGCGATCTCTTTAACCACAGCTACCAAGCCAGTTTGTTTAGTTTGTTTTCTATTCTATTCTCATCCTTCCCACTTCTAGTTAACATAATCATAAACTACACCCATTATTAAAACCATTATTAATGTGAGGTCTACTAAATATTTTCGATACTACAACGCTAGATTTATGAACTAAGCCTTTGTAAATGTATCTTCAAAAAGCAATCTTACTAGGCGATCAAATAACATATCTGACGATTAAACTTATTGTGTCATATTTAGGAAATGTATTCGAGGAACGTCTGATGGAGTCATATATCATTTGCATTTGTAAGTCAGAGCCTGAATAATTACAAGAGAGGGGGATGTTTGGGCGGGAAGTAACAGATTACCGCATTAGCCGTTAAGGTTTGCTTAAATTCTTGATCACACGTGTGCGTAACGTGACAACAAAGGCAGTGCTGATGAGCTGCAGAACCTGATGGTTATTTACACTTGAGAGTAGGGGTGAAATATGTTAATGTTATCATATGCTATAAAAATACTTAGAGTGTAGACGACACTGAATGGTGTAAGACAATACTCCTTGCAACCTTAGAGTGATGAATTTTTCTAAATGTACAAATTAACATGTAAATATTTTGTTAAAAAGAAATACATAAAAAGCAAACTAGTTTTTCTATCCTTTGTAACTTTTGAAAAACACCGTTAACTATTAATTACTTTACTTATATATAAAAATGTCTTTATGGCCACTTAAATAAAAGCAATAAATAAAAGCAATCATGATTTTTACTTAAGTTACAATTTATTTTATAATGGTAAACAAGTAATGTTTTTCAACGGAGAGCAAAACTCTTCCCTTCAACTCAGCTCGTCATGGGAGTTGACAAGTTAACGGATTAATCATGCGAGCATCAACGATAACAGGCAGAGTCATAATTGTGTAACCACACACGCACCTGTGAGAAAATTATCACCATCCACGAGTGAACACAAAATATACTCACAAATATAGAAACCCAAAACTCTGTTTAGTAGAAAACTACAGCTAAAGACAGTTAAAGATTTTTATGATCTTTAATCTAATTATTCAGTGAGATAGTACTTATTGCGGACATAAATTAATAATAAATAACACCATCAAGATTATTTTTTGTCTACTAATAAATGACAGCATGCCTAGTTAGGAGCTTCCCAAAAAGAATATGATTTGCCAGTTGTCACTTGTTAACTAGTAAGAAGGTTGCTGCTCTATAAATCTTAAAAAGATAATAGAAGGATTACCCAGAAAATATTAATTTCGAAAGTTGCACTCTTTCCCAAAAGTACTTTTCCTTCACGTACAAAAAAAAACTTTGTATTCTAACATTTCTTTTTTATACTTTCTTTAATTTTAATTGAATCAACTGATCAGGTTAAAACTTTAACATATGAAAAATAAACACAAATAATAGCTCAAAAGATGAAAAATTGTCTAATTTGTATATGCGGTTTGCATAAGTTTTGGATTCTTAAGTTATAAATGAAAACTAAAAGTATTTTGTAGATTTTTTTAAATCTTTCCATGCCTTTTTTTAATCCCTTTATTCTAGTTCATATTAAAATCAATCACCATTACCAATACTAAACTACATAACAAATTATAATTCTCAACTCATTGTGTCCCAGAACTTATGGAACTCAAAACGAAAACGCTTTAAAGTTATTAACTACTTTAAATTAAAATTTCTTAGATTAAAAATCTTTTTAAATTCATAATATTGTAGAAACAAAATGAAAGAAATCTGCGACTCCTTGAATTTTTAAAACTTTTTAATCCATGATTTATTTAATGGAGGAGAATTTTATACAATGGTGAAAATAAAAAGGTTTGAAATAAGGTTACTAGTTTACCGAATTTATTTATCAGAGAAGGAAGTATATTGTGAATTGGTTTGGCAACATGTTTTAAGTTAACTAAATAACGTTCATTCAGCTTTAATTTAAGCTGTTTTGTAGTCACTTACTGAATCATTTGTTATTTCCACTAAATTACTATGCAGATAGGTTATTTTTATTTAAACCCCTGCAAAACTGGGTTGTTAATTGGTTTAAGCGGATTTGCTGATAAAGTGGTTTTGAGGCTCAGCAAAATCAGCCTCTCTTTGTTGTTTTGAACCTGTGTTTCAACATTATGTGAAAAAGCAAACGAACTAAAAGTGTTTACTGTAATGCCATTAGGTCTTTTGTGTTCATATTTGGAAACTAACAATAATTGTCATCAATAAACATTACGCCTGTTTATCTGAAGTGCCTTAACCAATATTATTCTTAAAAATGCCATTATTTACTTGCTTTTTATTTTAATCAGGACCATGTCTAAATACAAATTCTTATAATCTAAACGATATCTTCTATGGTAACTTATGATAGTCACTTTTGGCTAACGACTTTTTATTGAAAGGTTTTGGCTCAACATAAATTTCCTAAAAGTTGAACATGGAATAGGTCAGTAAGTAAAAAATATTACGTTGATACTCTATGGTATATAATTTAAAGTAAATAAAACACATTATATAAAGATAAAACCTAAATAAATATAAAACTTTTTTTAACAAAAAATTATAATTTTAAATCATACAATAACTAACAATAAAAGTGTAAAAACATACAGACAGAAGTTTGATTACTAAACTGCCCACATGATAAATCTATACTTATTTAATACGCTAAGGCTTTTTTGCTAAGAGAACTCCTCCTACAATTTTCAACCAATTTTCAAGTTTTTGTTTGTCGTTGGTTAGGGCTTGGTCTGTAGTTGTTTCCGCAAAACATTTATGAGGATGGACTTATAATAAGGGCGCTATCAATAAATTAAATTTGAAATTTTCACAATAGAATAACATTAGTATTGTGTAGAGCATTTTAAACATCTGTTAATGTACAATATGTAGTTTTTGGAGATTATTGATCTTTACAATTTTGGATTGGTGGGATGCATTGATTTAGATATAAATGTAACTTTTGTATTGTATCAAAATGAACTGCTCGATTTCAAGCAACACGTAAATTAGTATAAATAATTTTTTTATCAAGATTCTAAATTTTTGCATCAATACCATATTCAAATTTATGTATCATTTACATAGATTAAACGAGTTGATCGGTAAATTTTAAAATATATGAATTAAAAATACTGGAAAAAATATCCATTCTTTAGTCTTAGAATTAAAGTGGTTTTCAAAGTGAAGTCCCGAGTGATCAAGATAAAGTTAAGATAAAGTGGTTTTATCTTAACGCCCGAGTAAATGTTTTTTTTTTTTTTTTTTTTTTTTTTTTTTTGTTTTTTTGTTTTTTTGTTTTTTTTTTTTTTTTGGGGGGGGGGGTTATAGGAATTTGTAATATCACAACCCTAGGACGGTTTCAGTTAACTGTCCTAGGAAAAGAGCCTGTCGGATGGTGGCTGTCACGGTTGGATTTGAGTGTAGTGTATACATCTTATAGGAATAAAAAATTTAACTTAAGGTGTATATTTACTATAATACTTTATACAGAAAAATGCTATGTTTATAAAAATTTTCAGACATTCACTTTTATTGTGTTTTAATGTTCGTTCACCACTCAACCCTTTCGAATTTACAAGCTTAATTCATCTCACGCCATTGGTCATAAAACTCTCCCCCCCATCCGTAACTCTGAGCCCCCCCCCCCCCTCACTTCCGGTCCCCGGAGATGGCCATGAGCTCGGCAGGCGAGAGGATTTTGGTCATTAATAGTAATCTGATGCGAATTCACATTTCAAATCATCAATTTCTGGTGGACCGAGCGCCGCTCTTGAAAAAGTGTTAATTCGCTTTGTTTGAAGTTAACGCTATAATAATTCATATATTCATGTTTTAACACGTACCGTAGGTTTTGTTTTTTGACTTGTTATTAGTTAGTAGGTTAATTTAAAATATTTAACTTGAAAGTTTCTTTATAATGTTGGTTTACTTCACATTGATTTTTTATTTTTCAATCGTTATGTCTTTTTGCAAGTGATATTTTCGTTAACAATTTTTAACCCAAAATAAATTTTTTCATATTTGATTCAGAACTTAATAACCATTTTTAAACTTAGAATGAATATTCGATAGGTTTTAAAACCCGTTATGGTTGTTCCAAAATAATTTATTAATGTACAAAAAAATCTAAATAATGTATAACGATTTTGCGGTTTTCAAATTGGATAGAAGATTGGAATACTCCTCCTGTTGGTTGACGTAATTTTATTAAAGTCATTGTAGAAAGGTATATTCCTCTCTTCCGCCTAAACTTGCTCTTAAGATTTTCACTTATGTCCGTAAAATACGGACATAAGTTATTTATTAAATTATTATTAGTAAATTATTAGTTAACCTTATTTCAAACCTTTTTATTTTCACCATTGTATAAAATTCTCCTCCATTAAATAAATCATGAATTAAAAAGTTTTAAAAAGGCAAGGAGTCGCAGATTTCTTTCATTTTGTTTCTACAATATTATGAATTTAAAAAGATTTTTAATCTAAGAAAATTTGTCTTATGTCCGTAAAATACCACCTTTGTAAAAATGAAAATTTTGAAACCAGCGCATAAAATATTGATTTTAAAATCAGATACAGCTACGACCAATCTCAAATCTAAAGATTAAAGATGTTGAACATATTGTTGTTACTAAGGTCCTCGAATTTTCCAACTTTGCAAAATTCTATTTTAGTACAGTTATGCTCTCTAATTGATATTAAATCAACAAATTTGTTTTGCAAATGAGGTTATTAAGGCTCTTCACAATCTTAATAATAATTTTTTTTGTACATCAAATTGAACATGTTTTAAAGTTAAAGTTTAACTATCCCTAGAACTGTCAAACGTAGATTTTTAGCTACAACCATAGCTTACAAACGTCCAGTCAATCTATACATCTGTCTCTGCTTGGAATGTATTAAGTTATGCAAGGATGCGACCCTTTTAGTACACATGTTCATCAGTATTCTTGTTGATAAAAATTTATGTAAAACTGGAGCTCATTACCGATTCTATTTTTTCCACAGATGAAAGAGCTCCAATGTCAGTGTGAAAATATCCAATAGCGTGGTAATGTTCAAGAAATGTTTCAAACTTTAGCTGTTGTTAATCAAAAGAAAAACACTTTAAAACGTTTTCTACATATGAATTGCATAGAGAAAAATTGTTTTGCATCAGTTTATAAATAAAGTCTGCTCTGTTTAGTTAAAGTGGAATTCAACTTTGAGTAAAGCTTAAGGGAAGTCAGCAAACGGCTTGCCTAATGAAGGTAAGCGGATTTGTTGATGAGCGCCTTTGAACGGTTCACTGACGGACGGTCACCGCCGGCTATTGTTGACGGTAAAGCGACCTCTCAACTACTTTTAGCCGACGGATTATACGGTTCATCCGTCAATACATCGTCATGTTTGATCTCAAAGTTAAACGGTAAATATAGAAATATATCTATATGACATGACCCATTTGCATATGATAGTCTAACTACTATGAAGCTTTTTATTTTAATACGGCTTTAAAGGATGGAACATAAAAACAGTAAACTCTCTTTATCTATTCTCCTACAAATAGAAATCTAGTTATTTAGCCTTCCTAACAAAATAGGGGTATTCACCTTCAATTTTCTTGGAGACAAAATCAATACTGATTAAAACATGTGCTTTAAAAACTATAAAATATAAAAAAAAAATAACGCTAATGTTCGCCTTCAACTGTATGGGATGTTCATTAAATAATGAGAAACAAAATATGATTATGTTGTCTAGTCATGTTGTCTAGTAATATCATAAAAGTGTAATAATCGATTTTGTTTGTTTATAAAAGGTTTTTTGATACATTTTCACATTTGTTTAGACTGATATATCTTTGACACATTCACTAGTATTATTTGTTTGTGCATAATTTGAAAGTTAATAATCTGGGTTTTATCCGAAACGTTGGGGGTGAACGTCGCTTGGAGTTAGTAATAACTTGGTTATGCATTCATTGAAAATCCACTTTAAATTACTATTTAGTTGTTTTACTTTGTGGGGCTTCAAACAGATTTATTTTTATTCAAGAACCTCTAGTATATATTACTTCTAGAGATCACCCACTGGTCGCTCCTCGACCAAAATTTCAGTTGATCTGGACCTAATTAATAAAAAAACATTTTATAATTGAAACATCTGTTATTCCTGATTTTCTACAATTTTGTATTGCACTGTCTATTTAATGATTCAATCAATTATTATGGTTCTTCCACAAGATTAACATTGAAACTTTGAATGCTTTCAGTGCTCAGTCCTAGGGCCCGATGAGAATTACATAGGAATTCTGCTCATCTACAGGACTACCTTTCTAACGGTATGCGAGTGTTTATATACTACGCTGTACAATAACTGGAACAATTTGTGTTTGCTATAAATATATAGATCAATACTTAATTCCTTTCTTTTATCACGTGTTTAATTGTATTAAAGTTCAAAAATTATGTTTTGTTTTAAAGTGACGTTGCTTAGAATGACTTGCTGTAAAGAGTATCGCGCCGTAACAGAAGTAGTAAATCACCACATTAGACCTCATGCGCCGCTAAATACTTGATCATACGGGCGGCAGCGGCAGCGCAGCACATTCCTTACATGAGGTACGGTATAAAGGCAGCTTCGCCAGAGAGCCGCCCTCCCTACAGAGCGCTAATTATTATTTACGGGGAAGGGCGGAGGTTGGGGCTATTTAATTATATTCAACTCCCCTGACGATAGTAAAAACCCTCCAAAATGAATATAGTGCGTTGTATGTAAAGTGACTTTTTCACCAGTATTATTATTTTTACATCCTGTTTCGTAATTTTATTACTCTGTGACGCTCAATAGTATTATTATTTTTATAAGAAATTATGGGAATTGTGATCGTAAAATACTTCCCAAGAAATATAATCGTAAGTTTACTATTTGAATTATTATACTGATTATTTATATGGTATTTGATTACAAATCGCTAGCTATCAAAGTCGTGAATTAACAACAACAACAACTATTGAAAGGTCAATTTTCCGTAAAAAAAATCCTATTATTCTTGGCTTGGCGTTTCTTTGTCTTCCATGCATCTGAACGTGACAGAAATGTATATAAAATAGAATCCGTTTAAGTAAAATATTTTTATCGGCAAAAGGCATTAAATATCCAAAGTCATCTGTTCTAGGGTTATGTCACAGTTAAAGTCGATAAGAGCATTGAGACTATTTGAGCCTCGAAATATCACTTTTGAGACAAACCATGAGCCACACTTAACACCTTGATGGGTACTCTAGTTACATTAAATTGAGTTATTGTTGCAGCAAAAAAAAATAAAAACAGCATTACTGTATGAAACTTAGAAATTTGAGGCAAGTTATAGATTGGAATGGTTCGAATTAACTCCAACAGATTTCTTTGACCAAGTTTATCAAACTTTAAAATTCACTGAATTTATGGGATATTTCCCGATAGTACTTGGTACACTTCTATTCTGTTTTATTATTAAATTGGCTAGTAATGTAAAAGAAAATAAGAAAAAGGTCAAACTTTTTAAATTCTATTGGTCGTTTTTTAAGCCTGATCCTTCTCAAGAATATTGGGGTGAGGGAGAGATTTAAAATATAAACAAAAAATAACAACTGCAGACAAAAAATTTTAACTTGTTACAAACATGTTCGAGTATCAGATTTCTCTAAATAACGTTTTAAATAAGCTATAATGTATTTCAGTAACTCCTAGTCAGCTGTTATATTTTAAAGAAAGCCATATGCTTTGTCAAAAAGTAACAGTTCTAAAGAAGACTGATTAAAAAACAACTGATACCAATAATACTGATACACAATATTCTGTGGTGTAAAATTACCATCTGGTATACAACAGAGAAATAAAACAAAAACAACAAAAAAACCACAAGTGTCTGAATAACAAAATAACAAAAAATTTTCTTGACATTACAGAGTTTTAAACACTAGTCACTAACACAAATTAATAATCAAAATAGTCAGCAACCATTAAAAGAACTACGAGGCTACATGGAAATTCTAAGCCTGCCGGTGGCAAAAAAGAAAGAAAAAAAATAAAAAACCAAAGGGTTCCAGCCAATGGGATATTAGCAAGGATAAACAAACCCCCACCACCATCTCTCCAGGACCAGGTTAAAAAAGGGCTATATTAATTAAAGACGATGTGTTTTAAAAAGTTTAATTTTATATTCTAGATAATTATTTTGAGAATAATATGAATTATATGTATCACTTTTGAATTACTCTAACAGTCAACTTTTAACCTCTACTATTTGATCACTTGATATTTTTAGGGCATTTTTGTCCTAAAACCTCGTGACACTATTGAATGAATCTGTAAAACGACTTGAAACTGGAATTTTAGCTAACCAATCTTGTTATTTGAAACATTTCAACTAACAACAGGTGGCAGCATTGATGCCTTAATCTAGTTACAGTGTTTGAGGGCGCTATTTCAACGGTCACGTGACCCCGTTGCTAGGTTACCGCTGCGCCCCCATTGGCTGCCCTTCCCACCTGTTAATATTTCATTTCCTTTCTCACAGAGTAGAACGAGCCTCGTACATTCTCCATTAGGATATGAGCTCAGTGCGAAATTGGGTAAAAAGTCAAAAATCGCTGAAAAAAATTTCTGTCGTATAGTGATGGTCGAAGTAAACATCTTCCCCAAGAGTTGAATTAATGCCATGTTGATCACATGAGGTGAGATGGAAGTTGGACCCCTTACTATTAAACCGTGATTTTTTTTGTAAATATACATTTTAACGACATATTACGTCATATGAATAAGATAAGAATGTGTGGATGAGAAATTATTGAAAATATTTGTATTATAAGAAGACATCTTTCAAATGAAACCGGTGTCTTTGTTTTATCAAATTTATATAAATGAATCCTTAAAAATATAAACGCAACTATGATGTATAATTTAGGTTATTTTCTAAACAAAAATTAACATTATTTAAATTGGATAGTTACAATGAAGTAACACCGAAGAAAACCTTACCGAAGGTAATCTACTAAAAGACCTCGATTTTACCTCAAGCATATTATATCACTTAACCACTTATCACTTATTCAATTAACCATTGTTGGGAGTTGAGTAACGCTGATTTTGTAAGCTAAATGAGAAAGTCAAAGACTTGACGTCAAGATACAAACGATATTTCCTTTCACCCTCTAACACGATCATCGTTATGATTGTGGTCCCCATAAAATAACCAGGGGTGTTTTCAACCAGTCTGAAAAAGCCATGTTTGAGGCTCACAAATCTAAGAATGAACTTTCTGTTGAACACCAACCATATAGCCTTCTGCACCTATTTATTTGGTGAAGTATTTGGTGATGTGCGTTCAAACATCAGGACTGGGTAACCTCATTACCTGGGACTTTATATCTTTATCTCGGTAAGTCACTAATGACATGATGGTAGCCAAACTTAGTAAGTATGGGGTCAGAGAGGCAGTCTCGCATTCCCTGGCCAGAAGCCATCAGGAGCATTTTTTTTATTTTTTTATACCGATTAAGCTCTTTCTCAACTTTTTTTTTTTTTTTTGAGGGAGAGGCGGAAAAATGCATTACGCACACAGGTGGCCAGCCTGTAGTGTGGGGCTCCCCTAAAAACGGGTTTACCCACTAAAAAACCTCCTCTACTCTTTAGGAATCTAACCTGGAATTGTTTGTCACATTACGTCAGGCTAGGCCTAAATTTGGCTTACGCCCGTGGGGCTCGCTCCTTATCCAGCCGCTCGATCAAGGGATCTGGGCCACTTCGCGGTCCAGATCGGTTTTATTTTCCAGGAGGATGCCCCGGACGAACTGTGACAAACAATCCCAGTTGCCCTCATCCTCCAAAATCTTTTGGCAGACCGAGTCCACCGAAAATGCACCAAAGATTTGTGTGGCCTCCAGGCGGGGCCCTTCCCAACGGGGACAGCGGAAGAATGTGTGTTCCGCATCGTCGGGAACACCCGGGCAATAAATGCAGTCCGGTGAACCGGTCTTTCCCATCCGGTTCAGGTACGACCGAAAATAGCCGTGACCTGTCAAAAATTGGGTCAGGTAGTAGTCCACCTCCCCATGCCGCCGTTCCAACCATGGTTGGACCTGCTTGATAAGTCGCGCAGTCCATCGTCCTCGGGTGTCGTGCTCCCAGCTGTGTTGCCACTGCTGGAAGGTTCGGGAGCGCTCTTCTGTTCTTGCCGTGTCCTTCCCGATCTCGCCTTGTCTCTGATAAATCGCTTTCCTCTCCCCTGCCAAGAGCTTGACAGGGATGACTCCGGCGACCACCAGGACGGCAGGCTCGGACACTGTCCGGTAGGCGGAACACACCCGGAGCGCAGCTTGACGCTGAACCCGGGCGAGTCGCAACCTGTAGCACTCCTTATCTAGAGCGCCTGCCCACACCTCTGCCCCGTAAAGAAGCACGGACTGGACCGCGGACATCAACAGACGTCTTCTGCTGGATCGGGGACCCCCGACATTGGCCATCAGCCTACTAAGGTAAGTCACTACCTTGGCGGCCTTGTCCGCCGTACGGAAGATCTGATCCCTCCAACTTAACTTGGTGTCCACCATAACCCCGAGGTATTTGGCGGCACGAGTTGATGTGACCACCTCCCTTCCCACTCGAAACGGGACGACGGTGTCGATCCTCTTCTTCGTGAGAATCACGATCTCCGTCTTACTGAGAGCAAGTGAGAGACCGTGATCGGACATCCAGTTGTTGACCACCCGTATAACTCGGTTCAACTTCAGTTGGGCCAGCTCAACGTTGCGTGCAGCAATGAGAGCTGCGACGTCATCGGCGTACCCAACCAAAGTGGTTTCCTCAGGCATCTCGGACCTCAGGAGGCTGTCATAGGCAACGTTCCAGAGATCCGGGCCGAGTATTGAACCTTGTGCGGCACCAGAAGTGACTTCCATCGTCCGCGTTCCGTCCCTCGTGTCATAAATCAGGCTTCGAGAGCGTAGATAATCCTCGATGAGCCGCAACAGATATGCAGGAATACGAAAGGTGTTGCGAAGCGCATCCAACATATCGGCCCACCTCGCCGAGTTGAAGGCATTCTTGACATCAAGCGTAACAAGAAGCACTACTCGGCGGGAGAAATGGTTGTGGCTCTCGGCTCTCTCCACAGCTCTCTGAACTTCGGTGACAGCGTCGATCGTTGACCGTCCCTTTCTGAAGCCATACTGACGGGGGCATAAGTCCCCGGCAGCTTCCACGGCAGAAGTCAGGCGGGAACGGATCAGCTTCTCGAACAGCTTCCCAGCCGTGTCCAACATGCAGAGAGGCCTGTGGGACGACGGCAGCTCGGGATCACCTTTGCCCTTGCTGATCAGTACAAGCCTGGCTGTTTTCCAGGGAGCCGGAAACACCCCTTCTACCAAACAGGCATTGTACATTCTCAACAACAAGTCAGGCGCGTCTTCCAGCCCCCCAAAGGTGTCGAGGCAGAGTTTGCTGCCAAGACAGGATTAGCCGCTGGAGCAGGAACCTCTGCAGGAGTAGCCGCTGGAATCACGGCAGCGCCCGGGGCGGATTCAGTAGCCTGGACAGGAGATGTCTGCGATGCCGCAGTGACAAAAACCGGTCTCGGCACCGAGTTCACCTCGACAAGCTCAGGGCTTCCCGGCGAAGAACCGCTCTGCCTCTTCTTTCGCTTTCTGGCTTGAGTCTGGGACTCAGCCAGATGAGCTTGAGGCGAAGCAGACATAACTCGGTTCACAACGTCGCGCTCCTGCTTCATTGCCTTCAGCCTGATCTTCCGGCATTCCTCGATTTCGCCAAGGAAATCCTCGAGTTTCGGAATTCCGTCCTTAATCGCCTTGTTGACGTTCTTCTGAATAAGGAGAGCCTTGGCCATCTCCTTCAAAAGATCGTTCATTTTCTTCAGACATGAGTCTTCCTCCTCGTTGGCATCGTCCTGCTGCTGCCGAAGCATTTGCATCTCGAATGCCGGACGAAGAGGGCTCTTCCTGGGAGGAATTCCTTGCATCCCGGCTAGAGGTGTTACCGACTCAGTCACCCCCATACCCAGCTTAACCTCATCCTTCTCCTTTCCGGTTACGGCCGACGATCCGGCGACACCAGCAGCCTTGAACGGGATCGGCGGAGGGGAGGCTTTAATTCCCCCCGTCGGCGTCCCAGTCTTCGAGGTCGGAGACCTCTGCAGTTTTGAGCTGCGCTTAAAGGCGGCCTGCTCATTCTCCTTTAATTTCGTGTTTTGGTTTTGAAAATCCATACTTTTGTTTCACCAGCGCATCGTGCGGCAAGAGGCGGCCCTTCATTGGCCGGGAGCGGGTACACCCTCGGAGGTCTACCCCCGGTAGGAGATAAGACACCCCTACCCCAGAACTCTGGGGCCCGAAACCTCCGTTTGCCCAGCACCGATACACAAAATGTGCCGGACGTGCTGGGGGTCGCACCGTGGCAATGCAGAGTCCGATCTCTGCATCCATGCCACACTTCCTGACTAAGGTCCGAAGCGGCTGGCTTCTGACGACACACTGGAGGAGACCATCGGCAGTGCGAGGCACACATCAGTCCCTGCAACACAACAGGGACACTCCCAGGACCCCCTAGCGTGCGCCGGTCGAAAGAAGGTGGAAAGACACCCTTGATTCGGGGTCGAAAACAAGAAGGTGAGCAAGGTTAGCTCAGGAAAGAATAAAGACGGTGAGCTAAGGCCTGAAAGATGAGAAGAAAGGCCCTAGCTCGGGAAGAACTGTGAGGAGGGTCTCACAGCTTGGCTCAGGTACCCCGGGGTCGCCAAGAAACACCCGTACAGTGGAAATTCCACTGCCCCTGAGGTTAAGCTCTTTCTCAACTTGCTGCACCATTCCTCATGATGGTGGTTGTGGACTGCTGTGGTTCTAGGGGTTGTTGACGCCCCTCACGGAGGCGTGGTTGTGAACTGCAGCAATAAATGACTTTATACGCTATGAAGACATATCTTGTCTTTTATCTTGTTCATTAAGAGAAAAGCCATTGGATACCTGGCGACCTAATTAAGCTAAAAAAGCGTGAATAACTGGAAACGTTCTTAATATTAATGACGACTAGTATAAAAATATTGTATTCACAACTAAACTGAAAATGAAAAAGGAGGATTCTATCAAACTACTTGGGTTCCAGAAAACTCAAGTAGGCCTACTGAAATTATTATTCTTAGACTGAGATTTTTTGGGTCTTTTTTGGAATCTCCCCGCATTTTTAAACAATTTTCTACTGGGTTCCCACGTAATGGCAATGGTTAAGACACGTCTGGTAGTCAAGTGGGAAGTTATTTTATCGTGATCGTTATCAGTAAGATTATCTTTGGGTCCCTCACCTGCTTATCAGTAGGTTGATAAAAGGTTGCGCGCTCGGCTTATATATTCAGTCTTAGATTAGGTTCCTTAGATTAGCTGTTTTAAAAACGACTGCTTAACATTGGTTTAACATTGGTTGGAGATAGAAATGTTATTCATTATGGTTATTAATAATATTATCTCCACGACTGATTATTATGTACACGACTACTTGTGAACACTTGACAGCAGCTGCAGGAAAAATCTTTTACGATACGATCATTATGTCATTGTAATAAAAGAAAAATGCATGTAAAAATAGCTAACGAAAAAATCGTAAAAAACCGAAAGCTTCCCGGTTGCAGGCGTTATTGATAAACAAGTGAACCCAATAAATCGTGACAGCAGACGGTAATTCAGTCAGCTGTCAAAAATGTCACCGCCACCTGTCATTTGAAATATTTGCTCCGTTAGTCGATATCAACTGTGTGCAGTTTCATGTTGTGCTTAAACTAATCCGAGGTAAATCCTCTGGAAATAACCAAATAAAGTTAAATTAGCCCAAAAAACCTAAATTTTACACTTTTATAAATTAAATAGACGGTTTTGTCTTCCAGCCAAATAAAACAAATTATATAAGATATTAAAGTCCTGGACAGTTTCATGGGGTTTATAATGGATTATATGAATACTTTATTTTTGTTAAATATCACTCCATCACATTTTATTAGAGGCTAGTCTCAAAATGATAACTACAACAAGAACAAATAATCGCTTAACTGATTTAAGGGATTTTTGAAAGCCCGTCGGGAAACGACGTACTGTACAAATTACTTAACATTGAAAAATTTTCAAAGAGACACAAAATAGTTTGATACTATTAGATAGGCTGATTTTGACGGCAACCATAACACACTATCTAAAGCAATCTATATAAATCTCTTCTATAAGGGTAACGTTGCTGGCTTCTCGTTGTATCTGTTAGCAGAAGTATGTTGTGAAGGGTATTTATTAATACTAAAGATTTTACGGTTAAATTTCGTAAATTGTTAAGGAATTTCCTTGCTACAATCTATACAGAAATCAAGAAGTAGTATGCCAAGAAAATTAATTGATTTACTTGATGAAATATAATCTGAGTTAATTAAAAAGGTAAAGATTATGATAACCAGTATCCTTTTTAATGCGTATTTTGAGGCAGTTCTAAAAAATAACGTTAATTGACTGAAAATTTAATTCACTGTTGGAGAGAAATTCACTGGAATGTAAATAATAATGGAATATTAATCCCTCTATTAATACACTGGACTTGTTCAATTACAATTGCCCATATAGAAATCAATTATTCATATTCAAATCCATGACACCCCCTTCCCCACGGGGGTTGAATGGCGTAATGGCTATAGGAGCAAATAGCAAGATGGGTCTGTCTAGGTGGTGGTGAACCGTTTGTGCATATTATTGCCTCCTTTTAGTCCAGGTTTTTCAATACAAATAGTTTAACAATAAGTTAACCCATCGTCAATCCGTTGGCAGACCACGGAGCAACATAAGGAGGTACATTATTAAACCAATACAAACCAGACACATAAAGTAAACATAATAAGTCGCTTTATGATGCGTTTTCTGGAGCCGTGAGAGCTTGGCACTTGAAGAAAAGAAAGAAATGCTATGAAAGAAACTGAACAATGCGCACATCACCTGATTGTTTATTTATTTATTTACGGGTAAGCATTTTTTACATATTTGTTACAATTAATTGTTGGCAGATGGCGTAAACTAGGCGGTCCATAGTACTGACTTACGAATGCACTAATACAATACAAATAGCCTGTACCTAATACAATTTACATGCCTTTAATACAATGAGTAAAAAAAATATTTGGTACTGATACAAATGAATAAGGTGACATTATGCAACACTACAATACTACATTGAAGCAAGCTGAATACGAAACACTAAATACAATTATAATAATAGTACATGCAACAAATCACAATGATTTATGATACATAACAATAATTCAAACACAATACAATACAATATTACATACAATAATTTACAAATTTGGAGAGCCTCATTAAAATTTTACATTCGGTAACTATACTGCTGCATAGACATTCTATGTTGCCCAAAAAGGCTCCAAAAATCCACCAGAAGCACAACGTGCACAATAACATGCACGATGTGGCCCATTAATGGCACCACCAAAGCACAAGACATGCATGAAAAACAGGCTGATGCGGCACATCAACGGCACCACCGAGCACAAACAAGCACGAAACATGCGCGAGATATGGCACAATAATGGCACCAATGACACCGTCGAACACTTACACAAACGGGTGTGGCCCATTAATGGCACCACCAAAAACAGACATGCACCAACACAAACGAGGTGTGGCCCATTAATGGCGCCACCAAGGGCACGAGCATTCACAGATTAGTAGGCCGAAGAACTGTGGCCACGAATCAGATCAAACTTGAAGGAGAGTGACCAGTGAGCGTTGTCGGATTACGGGCACACTATCAACGAAGATGTCTACTTCACTTGAAACACGATTACCAAGTCTTGTGAGACGGGCCAATGGAGAATTGAAGTCAAAAACAGTAGAGTGATGTCGGCGGTGGAATAATTCTTGGGATCTGGTGCGAGATGAAGGGACTCTGATGTCGATTTCAGCCAGCAATTCTGGACTCGTAATGTGTCCTTTTAAGAGCTTGACTAGGAACACAACATCAGCGACAGATCTTCTGACCTCCAGAGGGTGAAGCCGTAGGTCATTTGCTAGGGTGCCAACTGGAATCTCCCGAAATTCGTAGCCAACAAGACGGACAAATCTGCGTTGAAGGGCTTCCAACCTGTCCTTGGCACATTGAGTAAATGGAGACCAAATGGGGGATGCATACTCGAGAAGCTGTCTAACCAAACTGAAGTAGAGAGTTCGAAGGGCAATAGTATTTTTCATACCTCGTGTAGATCTGGTGATGAATCCTAGGTTCTGGTTAGCCTTCTTACATATCATGTCCAAATGAGCATGAAATGACATATCGCTGGACAATAGCACTCCTAAGTCTTTTACCACGCTAGCTCTGGGGACACATTCGTCCATGATGAAGTAGTCAAATGATTGCTGGTGCTTCCTCCTGCAAAAGCTCATTATAGAGCACTTCTTAGGGTTAAGAGACATATTGTTCTTGCAGCACCAGAGTGCAATCTCATCAAGGCTTCGCTGGAGGCGTTCGGAATCTTCAGGGCTACTGATTTCAACAAAAAGCTTGACATCATCAGCAAACATTAATGTCTCAACGAAGGTAGTGTCCACAAGATCGTTGATGAACAATGTAAACAGGTAAGGGCCTAAAATTGAGCCTTGTGGGACCCCGGAAGATTGGATAAATGTAGAAGAGATTCTATTATCAATTTTGACAACCAATCTTCTGTTGGACAAATAATCTTCCAGCCAGGACAAGAGTGGGTTTAAAATGCCAAATCCATTAAGTTTTGAGACAAGGATGGCGTGGTCAACCTTATCGAAAGCCTTAGCCATGTCAATAAAGATAGCATCTACCTGTCTATTGGCTCTAAATGAAGATTAGATGTACTCTTGAAAGGTCAGAAGATTCGTCATTGTCGATTTACCTGAAATGAAGCCATGCTGAGAATCACAAGTGATGTTTGCAATCAGAGGCCTCAGCCTATTCACCACCAGTCTTCCAAAAGTCTTGCCGACCGCAGAAAGAATCGTTATCGGACGGTAATTCTTGACGTCCTGAGAGTTATCTGTCTTTGGAATGGGAATAATATAGCCTTCTTTAAGAGAATTCGGGAACATCCCGTTCATCAATGACTCGTTGAACAAATAAGTTAAAGGCTCAATCAGGAGTTCATGGAAATATCTCAGCACCGAAGGAGGAATGTTGTCTATGCCAGCGCCTTTAGTTGTATCAAGGTTTTCTAGCTCCGCTCTGACCTCCTGAATAGACAGATGAATGAGTCCCAGATGACCGGCATTGCCAAAATCGAAGGCAGGTGCAACTAAACAAGTGGAGGAGAAGTTCGAGCTGAAGTAAGAGGCAAAGAGCTCACTCTTCTCTTTGGCGTTACCTGCAGTCTGAGAATCAAGGTGGACAACAGATGGCATTGTGTCATTCCTTTTCTTGGCTTTAACAAACGACCAAAAAGCTTTGGTGTTGGAGGGGATTGTTGATTCCACAGATGCCACATAGCTATTATAGCACGCCTTTGAGAGTATCTTGCATGTATTTCTAAGCTGGGTGAAACGAAGGACCACAATGATCAATGTTTTAGTTTATTTATGTCAAGTTTATTTTGTTGAATACTCACTTCAATCATGGTCTTAGTTATATTTCACTCACGGCTTAAAAATTTGTTTACATTATGAATATAATTTATATATAACTAGGGATTTTGGTGATTGTTAGTGCAAAGTTAAAATTTTAACAATCTTTTCCATAGTAAATATACTAAATTTTATTTAATTTCTTTCTCAATAATAACTAGTGAAGTATGATGCTCATTTTAGGACAATATTTTGACCTTTCATACGTTACGGTTCTTTTCAATATTTAATATTTACTTTTGAAATTTGTTTTCTGTCAATAAATATGCTTGGCTTTAAATTTACAAATAATAACAATGTTCTTAATTTTATATGATTTTGAGGAGTTTACGTTTTTTATACTTAAAAGAGAAATTAAAAATACACAATAGATATTATTTTGTTCAATAGATCAATTTTTTAGTTTGGGGTAAAATCATTTGAATGGATTCCGTTTCAAAATGTTGATTAAAACAAAAAAAATTAGACAAAATTATTTTTTTATCATTCTGCTTGAAATTCACCTGATTTTATTCTCTCAATAGTATTCAATACTTAACTTTGTTTTAGGACCTGTAAAAATCGCTGTGATATATTTTTTTTATTATTAAAAAGTAAGATATTTTCTAAGTATAACATAATTGTTTTATTAACTTTGCTATAAAAAATATAGAAATTCAAACTTTATAAAAAGCATTCTTTATAAATAATATAAATGTAAACATCGTATATAACTTACTTTGTAAATATAACCTCAAAAAATATAACTTTGAATTTCAACGATTAAAAATATAACTCCGCATCATGATAAAAAAAAGTTGTTCATCACTAGAAGCAAAAGTGTCTTTTGGTGCTTAAAACACGATTGCGCTTCAATAAGAGTCACTTTTGCTCCTAGTGATGAAAAACTACTATTAATATCCTTCAACTGTTGCTGTTCTACAGTTTATAACAAGAAAAATGTGTAACAAAAAATCAGACGCTACTTAACTATTGAAATTAATATTTAAAATACACAAATAAAAATCTTTCCCACTGTAAAGTAGCAAACCCCCGAAACGACATAAATGTGATTTTAATTCGTAGTTATAACTGTAATCCTAACATTATTGTTGGCAGAAGTTTGAGTTTGCCTGATGCAGGAAATCTTCAATATGTATAGCTGTGCTGAGAGCAACAGCCAATGACTTATCATTAATCAATATGGTTCGCCTCGGCCCGTCATGGATATACAATAATTATTATTAGCCAGACATTAATTTTCCTCATCAAAGCTAAACTGATAATCATGAGAGTTCCGCCCCGGAATAATTTATCTTAGGTGGAGCAAACAGCGAGACAAACTGTGCTGCGCTGGGGGGAATCCTTAAGCGGTGATTTACTCTATCAATTAATCATGATGTGGTATCATACTGCGATGGGAGAAACTTTGTACTATCACTGCGGCCTTTGGTTGATCGTCAAATCTGAGTTGAATATTGAATGCTACATACGGTGACTATTTCCGCTCTTTACCGTAGTTTATTGAACAACTAGACTGAGATGTAATGCGATGAAGATATACACTGAGCTTTGGTCATACAAAATGTTGAAATAATTTTAGAATTTTGATACTTTTTTCTACTTTTATTTTTCTAGACCCGTGTGATATCTACAAAAAAATGTATGAAAACTGGAGGTGGTTGCAACGTACCCTTTATTTTCATTATCATATTTGTGACGAATCACCACACTGATTATACATTAATCTTTCACTTAAATTTCACTTAATTTTGTTGTGGTTTTGCATCTTCGCAACCATAAAAGAACCTATATTTTCAAGTTGGTAAGTGTACATTACATTCATACTGGTGGTTATTTAAACTTAAATCATTTTTTAAATTCAAAAAGCCTTAATTATTAAGTTTTTCTTATATATATTTTACACTTAATAGCAACAGAATTAATCAAATCCATATGAAATTATTGGTATAACTCAGTTATCCTTATCGGAATGAACTGTTCAGGAAATTCTAATCTTTGTATAAATTCGCAGTTCAATCATTGATTCATTTAAATTACTACCATGGCAACGTTAAATTAAACCTATTTACAAAAGTGTACTTTCCTGGAGGAATAAAAAAAAAGAAAAAAAAACATATTGTTCTCAAAACAATTTTTGTTAAAGCTCTTCAAGATGTCGTATTGAACACTGATTTTAACTTTAAATTTAGTTTACAATGAATTCCAATTCTGATAATGGTCTCCAATATTTTTTCTTTGGCAAATTCTTTTTATTATATTTTACATGTCTGTATTGTTTAAATATTGGGTGTGACTGTTTTCCTGGAATTTAATTCTGTACAATCCGTGGACAAAATTAGTTTACAATCAGTGAATTCTAGTAAAGTTTTGTAAATGTAAAATGTTTAAGTTTATAAACAGTCTACAAACTACATAATCTTCTTGTAAGTTATGTAATTACGTAATAAAGGTGTAAATAATGTTATAGGGCCTATGGTTTTCATTAATATGAGCAAATTATATTGCGAAGTAAAAACTGTTAAACATACGTATAAATTTAACTGTATACAAAATCTAGGAGATGCTGTAAACTAAGGATTATTTGTACTTACAAATAAAAGAGTTGTACAATGTTAAAGCTATGTTTTTCCTCAGAACAAGAACCAGAGGGAAAATTTTATTTCTAAACTAAAAAGTAAATCCCATTTCTATAGAAATGTTCAGTTCAAATTATCGAATTCATTGGGAATCTTTCACCTTCAGCCCTTTTGAGGCTACAATACTTTGATGTACCTGTAATACAATTTAAAGGATCAATAGGCTTTAGACTTAATCAATGAATGGAAAACAAAGTAAACAAATTCTGTCAGTGCTAAGATTACACTATCATTGCCTGGTGTGTACAGAACCAAGTGACGATCGATGGTGGACAATTTGACAGTCGTTACACAGTACACACCCCGCCGTCCCGTGCCCCGACCCGCCGCCGCCGCTGCTGGGGAGGTTTATGTTGCGGAAGTGATTGCAACGTGCAGACCTTCATCAGAGAAAGTACCCAGTAAATGGATAATGGCTGTTGCAGTACACAGAATAAAACGTTTTATTGGGTGTTAGGGAGGCGAGGTGAAAAATCCTACTGGGTTGAGTTGATTGAATTTTTTTCATGCCCTCTGGAATACTTTTAAAGTATTACATTAAGTATATTTTAGCCACTATGTTGCGAAAATTACCATATTACAAGTTACATCATAAAGACGTAAACTTATAAATCAAATTCAAATCGTAAAATCATAATGGGGTCGTAAACACACAGGTTTAAAATTAAAATAAAATGTTCAAGACCAATTATAGCTCGGAATTTGACGAAAGTATAGTTATATAAAATATATATATATATATATTATACAATTATATATATATATATATATATATATATATATATAATTAGCTCACCAGCAGATTGTTTCACCACAATTCATGTTTATATTTCTTGATGTGTCTAACCTCAAAAGAGTGTGATTTAATGTAAGTGAGGATTAAGTTTAGGTCAAGCAACATCGGGTGAGGCTACGTTTTTGATGGGTGACCGCCTTAACCTATGCATTTTCAACGGGTTTACTACAGTGTTTTACTACTATTTAAATTGGTCGTATATAAAGTAATGTATTCCGTCTTTAAACCACTTATGAGACATTTCTCGCTAGTGCTCTAGCTCATAGCTTTATGACCTCCATAATGCAATTTTTCCGAAATTTCACACGATCATGTGCCAAGTTGGAGGAAACTTGATGAGATCCATAAGTTACTCAAAATACAACATTTTTTAAACTATGTTCTAATTACATTTAAAGTAATAAAACATTAAAATTGTTATTATTAAACAACGACGGCGGTTTAAGGCAGGCACCTATTTTAACATTCATTTTGAGTTAAAGCAGCCACAAATTATACCAACACAAACTTAATTATAATTTATACACATTCTTCTATTATCACACAGAGTACATTGTGTCAATAGCATTGTTAACATTGTAACTGTTGTAATAACGTATTACATTAAAAAAGCCTTCTATTGTAACTGTTATTAGAATATTTTGACTACCAAACAATTTTAAAACAAATAATTAATTATATATAAAAAAAGACATGTAAGTCTAAACATGACTGGGTTGAATAAAAATAGACACTTGACGGTATTTTATTTATTAGTTCAACTATATAGCCTTATGAAATTAAAGATTTGTTTTAAGTCTATACAGTGTTTGTTATCAGTAAGTATTTTTGTCTAGGTGGTTGATTTGTGAGTATATTCGGAGGTATAATTCATTTACAAAAATCTCGTGTTTGTGCCACAAGATGAGTCTTGTTATCGAAAGTCAGTTGAACATTGTCACATAACACTATTTCTCATTCTCGATTGAGGGCAATGTCCATTGTGTATTGTATCTGCCATTATCAGATTTTTATGTTAATTATTTGAATTCTTGTATTAAGATTTCCCCCCCTAAAAAGATTCAAATAATACATTATCTAATTGTACTATAAATGGAGATATTGCTGTTAAGTCATATTGCCTTAGTGATCCATTCCCTCTTGACATGACTAATAAATGTTTAGTCACCAACTTGAGAACAACAGAGGTGAATGTCAAGTGTCGACTTGAGGTCGGTGCTGGGGAACTTGACGTTGCAACTGAGCGGAGGGTCGCTCTGTCTGGCTGAACTTTACACTAACAACAAGACATTCATGGACGTGTGAAGTAGACACGGTGGCTGCAGTTTGAAACAAATTGGCAATTAATTGGCACCATATAACTAATTGTTGGCTTCAACGTTCATAATACATTATATGGGCTTAACCATCTTATAACTTAATTTATAAAAAGTATAATACATAGTTGATGTTTTAATTTGTATTAAACTTAAATCCAAATCTCATTTTAATCCTCTAGATATTTTAGAACCAATCTTTTACCTGCCCATTACTGAAAATGCACCATCGATTCAATTGGATCATGTCTTAATACAGGGTGTTTCAGAACTCCCTACCAATATTTTAGGGCATTGTTCCTGGGTTAAAAACATATTCAAATATCATATTTAAATTGTCCGGAAGTCTTAAGTTACTCACACAGCCGCCATTTTGTTTTTTACACATAATAATTTTTATTTCCGTAACGGATGGTTGTATTCAGATCATATTTGGTATAAATCTTTATCATAACAATGTACATTTCCAAGAAAAAAATTAATTTTTTCCATTGTATATTTTCAAAATGGCGGCCATTTTAAATTTTCAAACTCAAATATCTGAAAATCGGTAAATTTTATAAAAATTTTACAAGACGCAAAAAGGTTGCCAAATTAAATTACCTAATCAATGGTGCCAAGTTTGTAAGGATTAGACAACAAATAACGGAGTTATTGTGATTTTTCTTCATAAAAACATGGATTTTGCATTGAATTTAATGCAAATAAGGCCATTTTAACAGCAAAATCAATGTTTTTATGAAAAAAATCGCAATAACTCCGTTATTTGCTGTCCGATCCTTACAAACTTGGCATCATTGGTTAGGTAATTTAACTTTGCAACCTTTTTGCGTCTTGTAAAATTTTTATAAAATTTACCGATTTTGAGATATTTGAGTTTGAAAATTTAAAAAGGCCGCCATTTTGAAAATATACAATGGAAAAAATTAATTTTTTTTCTTGGAAATGTACATTGGTATGATAAAGATTTATACCAAATATGATCTGAATACAACCATCCGTTACGGAAATAAAAATTATTATGTGTAAAAAACAAAATGGCGGCTGTGTGAGTAACTTAAGACTTCCGGACAATTTAAATATGATATTTAGATATGTTTTTTACCCAGGAACAATGCCCTAAAATATTGGTAGGGAGTTCTGAAACACCCTGTATAAAACCATAAACATCCAGTTTTTCAACATAAGTCAAATGTTTGACATAAACAATTTTATAACACAAAATGATCCTTAAAACTATTAATATGTCACATTTTTTAATTGTTTCATAGTTTAAATGAGTCACCCTATAGCAACCCCCCCCCCCCCTCCAACAATGAACAAAATATTTGTTTACCAAATACTTTTTAATATACAACTAAACAGTAAATCATTTTATATTAGTGATGAATTTTTCGTACCAAAAGTAAGTGAGACAAATAACAAACTAGTTGCTTCCACACAGTTTATTTGCAACGATGAAGCTATTTATAACATTGACACCTGGGCCGAACGTATCACCGCGCCGCCGATGACACGTCCTGTAATACGTCGGCCATGTTATATCGGCTCCGGGGAGGACTGGGACATGTCAAACGTTACTGAGTCCTCGTCACGCTCTCATTATATCGCTTTTTACCAATGTATTAAATCAAGTATCTTTTATTTGATCAATTCATGTAAAATAATCTCTTTCATTTTTATATTTTACCACATACATAACTAGCGAATGAATCAAATTTTTCAGAAATAGGCTAAACTCACATAAGATATTTCAGCGACTAAAAATTTAATTTGTGGTAATTATGTCACCTCTCAAAGGACGGTAATATCATATTTTATAGAGTATCTAATTTTTTGTTGTGTTTTTAACAGCAAAAACAATTTTAACTTGATTTATGGACAATTTATCATATTGGTATAGTGTAAAGTAAAAAGGTTGATTAGTTAAAGTTAATAATTGGCACTTGTATTAGAGTATCCCAATTAAATATAGTAATCCTATTACAATCCAACTAGATTTTCATATGAATATTTCATAACCATGTATTACCGGCTGTCCGTATTATATTCATAAAAATACTCAACTTTACCCTAAAACAATGTGCTTTCAAAGATTCGTCCTCCCCTTCGGTTGTACACATTTAAGAGGCGTTCCAAAGTATTGGAGAATGTGATTTCACAGGTCGCTTGGTTTTGCCTTAATAAACCGCGACCACATGCTGCAATCATTTCTACTCCATTACCTGTCTCCAAAACGTGAAGTAGAAGGTACTTGTACTTGTTCAAGATTCTATTGTTTAAAATCCATGTTGTTTAGCCCCGGATTCATATCACCGTATCTGGAGCCGTAATATTACTAAATAAGGATTTACCTTTCGTCAATAGCTCCAAATGTTGTAACTTGATGTTACATCATTGATGTTACATTACTTGATGTTACATCAAGTTACACCATTTGGAGCTATTGACGAAAGGTAAATCCTTATTTAGTTCTATTGTTTGTATTACAATAACTAGCTCAATATATAGTGTAAATAATATATTTTAGTTTATTCAACAATACATTTTACCATACTATTGAGAGCTCAACAGGACTTTAAACAAGTGATGGCTTAAAACATAAAAGATATATTTTATTTATAAAATAGACCTTTTTATAAAATAGAATCCTAGAAGTAAAAGACATAAATAAATAGTTTTATTTTTATAGTTTTAAAATTATTTTCTTTAAGAAATTTGTATACATAAAAAAATGAAAGTTTGGTTTTGAATGTTGGATGTAACACAAGTTGTATAAGCTCTAAGCATTCCTAGAAGTAAAACCTCTTACGACGCTGCAGGGGATGTACTTGATTGAAAGCTGTTGATGTGAAAATTCCAAGAAAATTTACAATACTCTCTTCAACCAATAATAAATAGAGAGCTTTAAAAACTGCTGTGGTGGCTGGCAAGTTGGCTACCTTCTTTAGTTTTCGCAGTCTAGGACCTTAAGAGTGTATCTGATCTGAAATCTGATGGAAAATCGTTAGTATGGTTAGTCATTAGTCTAATTATACTATCTAAAACTTGTGTATGTGAGGTTTTGATCTATCTTTTACCATTTTCCCACTAAATCACATTAAAGTTAAGGGTAATTATTCCAAATTACTTTGTCATTCAAATAATATTGTCTCTTTACATTAAGAGCTTATAAACTTTTTAATCTCTCTTTTCATTCTTTAGATTTATAAACATTTTTATAAACGCTTACTGTGTGCTAGAATCCCACTATAGACTAAATCCTATGCTATAATATGAGCAATGTCTGAAGGGATGTGTGTTCAACGATCTTGAAATCTATCGGTTAGATTTTGCTTAAACTTTGCATTTAAGAGTGTTTTGGACCAAAAATAAGTTTAGAAACAGCCTCAACCCCAGGAAAAATCGAATTTGGTTTAAAAATTAGTTTTAAAATCGTAATTTTTAACATTGGTCTTATGAGTTGCTATTTTGGTAACGATATAACAACGAAATGTAAACAAAGAAAGAAACATTAATGTTAAGCAGGCTTTTTGAAACAGCTGTTAACTGTGAGAGGTATAGTTGGTTGTTGGTGGATATTTAATTGCTTTTTTACCATGACACTATAACAAAAGTGAACTAAAACCAACGAGCACCGCTCGGTTAACCAGGTATTAGCAATTTACATACCGTTGCAAAGCATGGGTAGGCCAGCGATCCATTATTGTAATACTGATACATGATGCATAGGCCTATACTTTAAAAATAACTGCAGTACAATTTTATTATTAATCTTACCATGTTCTTATAATCATGAACATAAAATTTACAAGTGTAAATGCATCATGTTTAAATACTTTAATCTGCACTATTCGATAGAGTTTTAAGTTTAAAAAGAGGAATCACTAGTGAAATTTTAGCACGTTAAATTTAAAAATGTTTATTAAGCTACTTTTTTTTAATAAATAACCGAGCTTACTTTGCATGGTTGATCCACCAAACTGAAGTATGTGAAAGATATTTTTCAATGGACGACTTAATGCCGGCGTAGTGTGGTGAAAGTATTGGCTGACAGCTGGCGTTGACATTTTTGACAGGAGATTGAGTTACAGGCGGCTGTCATGGTTTATTGGGCTTTGCTGTTTATCGACACTGCAGTCTGGGAGCGAGAGTTTACAGCCGTCTACATCAGCCGTTTGTGTACAGCTTGGTCGACTTTAGGCTAATCGGAGCTTCAATTGCGTCATAATGTTACAAATTAACTTGTTATTTCAATTAAGATGGACTAATTTCAAATATCACACAAGAATTTCTGTATAGGGAATGCGCTATTACGGTAGTAGTCACAGTACCTAAGCTGGGGAACATGATACTTTTTCATTTTATGGTCCATAGAAGCCAAAACACAACTCTTGGAAGGAATTATCGTCTATTTGCTTACAACCCCATGGCAGCAAACCTTCGTCCTCAATCCTGTGGTTTAAAAAGGAAAAATAAAAATAACAAATTTCATTAGAAATTCGCTGAGTACCGTACGCATGTCTGCTGCGATGGGCATATTATTTCTTCTCTCGGACATTCTCAAAAATGATTTGGTGTAGTTTAAATTTTAACCCGCTTTATGCGGTCGGTTTTCTGCGAAAGAACCGAATTTATAAGAACCGTCTAAAGTTATAGACCGCCATTAAAGATTGTGTATGCCTTTGGATTAATTAATCTCATATACCCTATACACTGTATAGTATTTAAATTACGTTTAAAAAGAGTGCATTGGAAGGAGGAATTAAATGTCGATGGCTGGTAACTTTTGTTTCAGTGCAGCGTGGTGTACCATCCAGTCAGCTTCAAGTCGGGGAACTGTCAGCAACAAACTTCGCATGTTAGACTCAACTCTTGAAGGAACTCCTGCAAACGAAATTCTTCTATGCAACATCCATATTTAAGACAGTTACTTCTTTAGTTTACAATATTGATAAATTTCTATAAAAGACGTGTTTAATTTGTAGTATTGACTGGTGACATGTGTCGTTTTCCAAATTATTTTATCAGTTTAAATAGTCTTTGTATAGTAGATCCTTCCTTTAGCTCATAAAAACATATTTTAATTTTTATATAATTTTTCGATTTAAGTTATAAAATTGTGTACGGTAATAATGTAGTTCTTACAAAAAAATCATTGACCTAAATTTATTATAGTTAATGTTTGGATGAAGTCTAGTTTATCCGGTGTATTTAAAAATAATATTTGCCAATAATTAGGAATTATGTTTGTAAATGCCTTTATTTTAAAAATTATAATTCATTTTAACAAAATTAAGGTAACGTGAACCACCTTATAAATCTCTATATTTTTTAGGTATTGTAATTTAACAAAAATTTTAAGTGCCCATTATGTAATCAGGCCTATATACACACATTACAAGTACATACAAATAAATTGCTCAATTGAGTTTATACATCGTTGGTGCTAGGTTCGAATTTATACCAAAATGATAATAAAAAAATTCACCAAAAAATAAATAACCCACAAGTTAGCGTATAACAATGATAAATCAGTTTCTTTTAAATTAACTTACATTTATTTTGCATACTCATTTTTTGAATTAATAACTTTGTTTACCTAATAGAAATACATTAGTAATAAAATTATATAATCAAGTAGGTGTTATAAATTACAAATGATTTGTAAATTAGTTTTTCTCATTTCGGTATAGAGACTAAGGTTATTGTTATATATTTATAAATAGTTTTATTATTTAATTAAAACTAAAGTAAGCAAGACATATTTTGGTAAATGTTCACAGTATGGATACATCCTCCACCACTGGAAGGGTAGTATTTGTGTTTCTGTTTACGTTCGTGTTTTGTGTTGGTAAGTCGAGTCTGTCGTAAAGTTGAAAAATAAAACATGCCCTACACTTTGGATCGTTAATGTTTTCGATATTGCAGTTACACTAGAGAGATGGTTTTTTAAATGTTACAAATTTGTTTGTAATTTTATCCAGCCAGCATAAAAGTTCTTGGCACACATAATATATTTATATTCTAATTAATATGCACCTGTCATAAAATAAATTTTTAAAAGGTTCATAATTATCTAGATTTCGGTGGTTATTTTCATAATAAAATGTTGATGAATGAGATATGGTCTTAGTCGGTAACACAGCTACAGGAAGCATCACAAGCATTTTACTACATTCATCACTCGGCATCTCAAAAAATATTATTAAAATAAAGCATATTAAATCCAACTATAAATAACTTAAATCTAAAGAAGGGTCAGATTTATACACCAAATTTTACAGTAATTACTAATATAATACACTGGTTCTCCAACAAAACTGTCCTAGTATTCCTAACTCATCGGTTAGAATTTCGGAATTGTTTTGTACGCTTTCTTGTTTTGGACAACACAATTTTCTTAAAATTGGCAGTGAAGATATTAAAATTGAGTAGATCAAGCAACTATGTGAACTCTAATTATATGGAAAGTAACCAATATACAATATGTATATTGATAATATATAACACAACTAATATTATTACAGTTTACAGATGAAAACAAATAAGTCAAGTATCATTTGGACGATAGGTAAGCTAGAGTATGTGACTTTGTGTAATATTAGCGCATAAGGCCCCCAACACGTTGCAACAACATGGCATCTGCCAGGGCTCTGTGCCTGTCACGTACAAGAGCAGCTCTGATGTCCCTGCAGGACCCTGGACCAGGTCACACACTTCACATCAGAACAACTATTGTTATTCATTTCGAATTACCACATTAATTATTCACATTCATCATTCTGCAATAATATATACTTTAAATCCATTGCTTTATTCTCCTTTGCAGGCATTTAATTTGATTACTTTAGTGCGGTGTATGTGTGATGAACTATCTAGATGAACATATTCGTATTTTTAAGTTATTATATAAGTTTTTTTAGGCATAGGCCCAAAGACAGATCAGCTTAAGAACCATCACGTAATCCTAGTTAATTTCAAACAATCACAAATTTCAACACTATCACAGTGGGAAGTTTTAAAAATAGTAATAAAGATCGGTTAATCAAACACCAACAAAATAGATTAATTGGTGATAAGAAATAAACTGGCTAGTGGGTATCTGAGTGGGAATAATGCTTGCCTTTGAACCTGAAGGTTGCTGGTTCGATCCTGAGAAAAGCTTGTAGCTTTTTAATGGTTCTAAACTAGACTCAGCTGCTATTGGGTGTTTGTATATTAAGAGTCTTCTTCACAATTGGGCAGTCTTCTTCACAATTGGGCTAGTAGCCATTGTTGCGCAGTCGGCAACCATATTAACCATATCAACCATGTTAACCATACGGCTTTTATGCAAAACATGGTATTTTATTCTCCTGTTTCGGAAGCCGTTTTTCAACCGATCTCTTTAAACTTGGTAAGAGTTAAGTGGTTGTTAAATAGCTAAATTAGGTCCCTCATACCTCAAAATTTTGAAAATTCAACAAATATTACTCTCTGTGACGTCGAAAATAACTCGGTTTTCCTTAATTTAAAGATTTTTATGTACTTATACTATTGATATTTACAGATATATAAGGTATGAGTGTCTTAGATCTAACCTTAATCTACAATAAAACATAAACTTTACCAATAAATATCCAAAAACACCGTCCGAAACAGGGGAATACCTAGGTATGTTTTCAGTGTTTTTACAAGGGTGAAGATGACTCTTAATTAATAATCATGTCTAGAGAGCCAGCTGATCTTAGATAGTAACAAAGCTATACACAAGACATTAAACCCATTCTATACTCACCTTTCTTTCATATTCGCCTTTAAACACACTCTGGTAGCGTTGGCGTCTTAAAAAGTGATTAGGCCTAAGTGATAAAGTGCTAAGAAAAATATCAGAAATACATAAGATATTGGTTTTCACATAAATAAAAAAAGTATTTGAAAATACATTTGAATTATTTTCTAAATCATCCAGGTTATGATGTTTTTTAATGAAACATTTACATGGGTATGTACCATGAGTCAAATATCTGTCTCTGACTAGACACAGATGTTTGGCTACTAGAATATTTAAATAGCTTATTTCGTCTATAATTTCTTTAATGAGAACTTATACATTACATTTAGATGTAATTGAGAAGACCAATTTTATTTTTGTCAAGTACAATTTCTCTGGTTATAGAGGACTTTGGTGTTAATATTAGTAAAATTTAAGGGGTATAAATCTTTGACGTTAATTTTCTTCTATATCTATAACATGCAAAGTCCTATGCAGAGGCCTTAAAATACCTCCGATGTATATTATAGCCGAACACAGTGTTCTGAATTATAATTGAACTGTTCAAATGTGTTAACAGAGGGATTATTATTTCGTGATTCATGACGTCCGGCTTTATAGAATATAATAACTCATTATTAATCCTCCAACTTCCTGGTATGAGGGTACAAATATTAAAATTTGAAAGTCTTTATCCCGCTCTGGCCCACGCATCACTGGCTTTTGAATTCTCAATATTATTATTATGGACACAATCCAGATGATAACTAAAACGTATGTTACTTTTCGATTTAATATTTCATCGAGTATACAACAGAATGCAAAATGCTTATTTCTGTTTTATCATCAGTACACTATCATTAAAAGCATAATTATCAAGGTGAATCAATTTCTATGTGCAATGTTAATCTTCTTATAGCTTTGGCTACCTTTATCAGTTTCATTTCAACTGTTTGTTTATTTTATCCCCTTTAAGATACAGTAATATATTATTAAATATTCATATTTATTTAATACTTATTAATTATTCGTTTTTCGCCTCAGTCAATAATTTATTTCGTTCTTGATTTTTACGGAAAGTTGGAGAGTTAGCTAAGTGACAGCTTTGCTTTTTATAGTTGTAGTTTTTTTTCGTTTTTTTTCTAAGACATAAAACTAATAATGACTTAATTATGGAATACTAGAATTAGTCAATGCAGAAGGAAACTTAATATATTCCAGATGATTTTAAACCGTTTTTAAATAGAAACATATCAGCATATTTGGCATCACAGTGCAATATTCTCAATGTAAATTGAATTTACCCAACATGTATACCAACATCCTAACACACTCATACTTACTCTTTGAACCCCGTTATGCCACTGAGTTGAAATTTAGCACAGTAGACGAAGAAAGCGCTTTGCTTTCGAGATTTGACATCAGGTTTCTTCTACTGTGGCTTTGAACCTTCGTCTTCGTGACTCTACGGCAGAGTTTGATAGTTTCAACAAGGCTTATAATTATTTAAAAAAACATGTTATTTATTGAATATTCATAGTTTAATAAGTAGGCAATTAAATTCAGAACTATAATAACGGTTTATATACTCATAATACGATGCATTTGACCAAAGGGAACAGGCTCATCTCGGGGTCAAGTTAGAGACGCGAACAAACTAATTTTTGAGACTAATGAGCACAGCTATCTCAACCTGGCATCTCTCACACAAATTCTATTTCTACTTAAACTCTCGTAGCGAAGCACGGTTTGCAGCTAGTATTACTAGATAGTAGCTTGTATTACAGATAGTATTACTTATAGGTAGTGAAAAAGCATTAAATGAAAGTATATATACATCGTATGGCTGTCATAGCCAGCCACCATCTTAAAGATAATGATAATAATAATAAAATAAATAAAAGATGTTCTGCAGTTCAAAGCACCTGCGTCAATACATTTAAAATAAAACTAATATAAACATTAATGATCTCTCTATAAAGCTAAATCCAGGGCGCTAAGCCATTGCAGCCCGGCTTCACTTGCACAATGAAGGCCCATCAGCCCTTCCGGGAAAGCACTCAAAGGTCTTAATTGTCTATCATAGTCTATCACTCATTGACTATGTGAGTCATAGTCTGGAACTCCGCTCCACAGCCGCATGACTGGTCTTCTGTCATTCCCCATTTGTATTTCAATAATTCCATCTTCCCACTCCAGTGCGGAATCGATTGAGAACAGTCCACTGCTTCCGAGGAAGATCCATACCACTTACTGCTAAGGTTGGTCAGCAATCAAAAAGTGATTATGACCTTGGAAAGAGTTCCTGGAGGAAGTCCAGTCGGTATGGATTTAAAAGTTGTGTCCGTCAACTGGGATGCTGTCTGCAGTGGTGGTCTTCGGGTTCTCAATCTGCCCGTCTCCTGGGGTAGGTAATCATGGATGGTTAGGTGTGGAGCAGATGAGATCTTAGTATATTCCCTAATGAGTGCATCCCTTCGTCTTATTTCAGCAGGAGCGATATTACACAGGACCGGGAGCCAGGGGACGGGCGTTGCCATGAGTGTACCACTAATGGCTCTCTCATAGCCCTGTTTAGCTGGACGTCGATATCATTGACATGTACACTGTTCAACCACACGGGAGCACAGTACTCAGCAGTTGAGTAAACTAGGGACAGAGCAGTGGTTCGCAGAACTTGTGCGTTAGCTCCCCATGTGGAGCCAGCAAGGTGATGGACAATGTTAGTCCTGGTTCTCACCTTGGCTGCTGTCTTTTGTATGTGGGTTTTATATGTCAGGGACCGATCTAAAGTGACCCCAAGGTACTGTGGGTTTTCATCGTGCTTTAGCTCAACACCGTCAAATACAATTTTAAGCTTTTGGTGGGCCATTCTATTGTTCAAGTGGAAGCAAAAAACCTCGGTTTTTGTTGGGTTTAGATTTAGCTTCCAGGCTTTAAAGTATTCACCGAGGGTCGTGAGGTCATTTTGCTAGTGTTTCCTCAGATAGTTGGAATCCCTTGTGCTGATGAGCCAGAGCTATATCATCTGCGTAAACGAACTTTGAGGAGCGAGTGTCTGGAATGTCGGCTGTATACACATTAAACAGCAGTGGGGTGAGCACTAACCTCTGTGGCAGGCCATCCTTTAGTTGCCTAAAAGTACTTTCCTTTCGTCCTAAATATACTTTAATCATCCTGTTAGAGAGCATTGAGTTGAGGAGACGCAACAGGAAAGGAAAGGAATCAGATTGTAAAATTTAATAAGGAGGCCTTTTCTCCAGACAGTGTCCAAAAGGTGCAGTAAGATCTAAGAAAGCAACGGAGCTTTACAGACTGCGCTCAAACCCATTCTTGATGAAAGAAGTAAGAGCTAGAACCTGGTCACAACAGTTGCGCCCAGGTCTAAACTCAGCTTGTTCGACGGGGATGCTGGAATCAAGAACAGGGAGGATTCTGTTGTATATCAACCTCTCGAGCAGCTTATAACAGACACTACGAAGGAAGGGTTTTGGGTCGGTAACTTTCTCGCAATTTTGGATCTTTACCGGGCTTCAAAACAGCTATTATTTTGGATTTTCTAAAT
>JAQYXR010000512.1:0-79934 GCA_030545055.2 Neoaliturus tenellus | reverse complement strand
TACCTGAGTTTGAACTATTAAGTGTTCTTGTATGTAAAGTTCGACAATGAGTAATAGTCGAAACGCGTTACCTAGAGAAAGGAGACAGTGAATCACGTCGGCAGACTCAGGCAAACTTAAACCTTTATAGTACATCTTAAGAAAAGAATAAATTTGTATATTTGAGTCTTAAGTTAATAAAAAATTTCCTTACTTTTTTATAGAATAAAACAATTACTTTGTAATCTTATTGAAGGTGTTATTGCGGAAATATAGGTACAAATTTATGTTCAGTAATGATGATATCATCGTCATTATAAGAACACACAAATGTAGAATCTACATGAAAACACCACATTCCAATACTAGTAACCAGAAGTCGTTTCTTTATAGACACTACTGGAGTATTTCGTAATGTATCCGACATGTGTGCAAAAACAATTTTTATAACAATCTAGGAAAGCGAGATAGTGGTTTTACAAATAACAGGACAGAACCCCACTGTTTTGCGTTCACTTTCCAAAAATCCTTTTACATCAAAATTAATATTAAAACTTGATATAAAAAAACAATAACATAATTTATCTCGAATAATACTTCTTCACAAAAATCCCAATAGTGTTCTTTAATTTAAAATCATGATATTAATTGGATGGTATTAAGAAAGATGTACATTTTTGTGCATGGTGAATTTTAAATTACCTGAAGGTAAAAATGTATGAAAGTCACACAGAAGGTGGATCAGTAGAACAACGTTGTATTGAGCCATAAATCAAAAGCACGCAGCCGAGACTGACACTGCATGTTTCTCTCTGGAGAACAGCCGCGTCATATTAGAGTAGTATACAGTGGGAGGGCAATGTGGTGCGGACTACTAGAATTTTATGAGGCCTATTTATGAATTTTTAACAGTTTTATTTTATATGCGTATGTAAAAATGTAAAACTTTGAAATATAATAAGAAATCGATAAGATAAAAAATATTAATACACATTGTGCATTAGTTTTAAATACCTGTAAACGATTAAAATTAAATTTACATTTAATATCTTACAAATATCATTGTTAAATAAAACTAATAAATACAAATCCGAGTCAATTTGCATATTGAACAATAATAATAACAAATTATTATTGTTACTTAGTGCTCTTAAACTGAAGAGATTTTTACAACTAATAAGTGGAAGATAATTAGACAAACACGTTATCAACGGAAATAACTATTGGGAACAAAAACTAAAAAAAGAAGGTTTCTATATATTTCTATAAAATATTATTATTAATATTTGTAGTTCCTATCTGCTTCCCAATACTAATACAAAATAGAAAAATATTTTGGCTATCGATAAATATTATTCCGCTAGTCTACATTTTTCAGTTTTCATTACGGTCCTTTTCTATCTTCATGGAGTTACTTAGAAAGTTAAAAATTAATTAGTTGACAATTTACAACAAAAAATAAACCTAATAGACTGTAGTCTAATTAATTGTTTTAGAGTAGTTAATTACACCACTAAGAAAACTACTCTTTTTTAGTAATAACAGTATTTGTTAACTGCATTATAATTAGTATTTACCTTAAATGATGTTTATATGAAATTGGTTACTAAATAGTTCATAATATACACATTACAAAAGGCAGGAGTATATTTAATTTTTTATATCTTTTTTTAAAAACTGTAGTGGATAAAACTAAATGCCAGTCCTGTGGTAAGAGACTGTATAAATAAACCGAATCCACATTTTATAGCAGAATTATGGGTGCCACACGTGGCTAGACTATCAAAGTGGTGGTTGCAATTTCCTTTGACCCTAAATTATAAAGTAGAATCAGTTTTTTTTTCTTTCACTTTAGTTGGTTTCAAAAGAGCATACTCTAAGAGATTTTTTGTAATACAACCCAATTTAAATGCGTACTCCTGGAATTGAAGTCAATCTAAAGATATTTATGGCCTCTCAAACGTTTGAAAATGAACACCTTTTAAGTCAAAACGTTTTTATAATTGAGTGCTAAGGGGTGTTTAATTATTATTTTATTACATATTTATGATTAAAATTTGTTATTCTACTCTCGGAACTGCATTATTCATCTATTAGTTACACAAAACTATCACCAACGTACTTGAAAAAGATAAAATATAAATACTAGACAAAATGGATGTAATTCTTGTTTTATTGTAATTATTAAATGGTAAATCATAGGTGAAGTGTAACAACCTCTTAAGTAAATAAATTGTTATATTTATATACTGCACATTTTGTTATGGAGATTTTTACAATATTGACTACAAAAACTATTACAATTTCGATTACAAATACAGAAATTTGTTGTTATAATATTTTACGAATAGATTTTATTGAAAAAATAAAACTAATTAACTTTATATGAGTAATTTATTATTAATTAGTACAATGTGGACCGAGTACCGACTTTTTGTTAACTTGTAGGACGAGTCCGTTCACAGTGGCCCCCGCGCCGATATCATTTGATGCGCTCATTCACCAGGCCAAATGAATTTGTTCTCTCTCTCTATCTCTCTCTCTCTCTCTCTCTCTCTCTCTCTCTCTCTCTCTCTCTCTCTCTCTCTCTCTCTCTCTCTCTCTCTCTCTCTCTCTCTCTCTCTCTCTCTCTCTCTCTCTCTCTCTTCCTCTTTCTCTCTCCTGTCTATATAGGCTATAGATGTGCAACATTTTATGTCTATTGGTCCATTCGTTTATTAGCACATCCAAGATAAAAGCAAAAAGACACATAAATGCATTTAATATCTTTAGAACATTTGTTTCCAAATGGATATCCATTAGTTTATTTCATATTATTTTGAATAAACGGTGTTTTACGGCTCTTAGGAATCTCAAAACGAAAAATTATAATGATTCAGGGATTCAGGTCTTAACATGACTACTACCGTAGAACGAATAGCTTATTCGCCGTGAAAAAATGTACTCAAAATTTCAAAGTTTATATATTACACAACAAAATTACATTTGTTAGCATTACTGTAAATCATAAGTTGACCCAATCGGTATTTTTATATTGCCCCTGATTTAAATATAAACAGTTTGCACTCTTACGGTTGACGGTCTTGTTGCTAAAGTGCCTAGTACTGCATTTATTTACTGAATATTTCCATTAGTTGTAAAACATCAAATTCTTTATACAATGATAATTTATATTTTTATTGTAATAATACCAAGAAATATCGAGAGAATCCTTTAATAAGAACAAGACTTTATTTTATATTAAGCAATAAACAAAGAATTAATTGTAAACAACATTAAATAAAACACCTGTTTTCAAACCATCACATGACATCCTCCCCTTTCAGGATTTAAAATAATTTTTCACTGGAATGATTTGGCCTCTATTTCTTCGCATTTGCGTGCCATTGTCCAGTTCAACGAGATAAGATCTTGGTTGTTCCAGTTTAGTTTTAACCAAGGCCCTTCGCTTTAGATCTGGAACCCATACAACACAGCCAGGATTCAGCTCTGGCAGGTCTTTTACTCCATGTCGCTTGTCGAATCTTGCTTTCATTCCTTTCCTGATGTGGTATTCTTTGGCCCGTAAAGCTGTCTGGTCTGGTAAACAAGGACAGAGGTTCTCCATCGATATAGGAACTGTGCTTCTTATCTTCCTTCCCATTAACAATTCGGCTGGTGAGTATCCGTTCTCTAGTGGGGCTGTCCTGTATGAGAGAAGTCCCATCTCCATATCCTGGCATTTCGTCAAAATCCTTTTTGCTGTGTGAACCGCAGCCTCAGCCAGTCCATTTGATTGGGGATATTTAGGACTGCTAGTGATTATTTCAAGCCCATACTCTCTGCAAAGTTCTTGATCTCAGAGCTGCATAGTTGAGTACCGTTATCACAATGAAGGCGATGTGGAACTCCGAAGCGTGAAAACATTTTCTTTAGAGCAGTAATAATAGTTCCAGAACTGATTGAATTTAAAGGTCCAATAATTTCCAGATAACGTGAGAAATAATCTTGAACGACAAGGCAGTTTTTCTTGTTGAAGACCAACAAATCAGCTCCAACTATTGACCAAGGTAACTTTGAAAAATCTGAAGTAATGAGTGGTTGTGCTGGGTTCTTCCTGTTTTTTAAACATACATAACAATCAGAAACTTTTTTCTCAATGTCTTTACCTATGCCTGGCCACCATACCATTTCCTTCGCTATGCCACGACATTTTGATATTCCTAAGTGGCCTTCGTGAATTTTGTCTAAAACCAGATCTTGTAGACCAGGCATCCTGTTGTAGCAATACCACCCAAATGGAGTGATAAATGTTGTAAGGCGTTTGGACTCCTCAGATAATAAAATTTGCCAGAAGCCCATTTTAGCGTCAAGTTTACTAAATACCCGAGCATTAGAGATTCTTGCAAATATTTCTTCAGTAGAAGGCAAAATTAAACGCTCCCTTACAATGTACCGGTTAAGTTCAGTAAAGTCTCCACAAAGACGTATGGAGCCAGATTTCTTCGTTGCCACAACGATAGGAGCGCACCATTCCGTAGCCTCTTCAACCTTAGAAATGATACCATTTTCCTCCATCTGAAGTAGTTCTTCTCGGACTTTCTCATACAACGGCAGGGGAACTCGTCGGGGGGCAGAAATTGCATAAGGTTTTGCAATCTCGATAAGTTTAATGTTATGGGGCCCACCCTCCATGATTCCTGGCGCATCAGAAAATAATGTCGTAAATTCGTTTCTATCCTCAACTGTTACTCTGCAGCTAAGTTGATGAATCTTCTCAGACAAGGTGAGTAACATAAGAGAGTGTATTGCAGGTCTTCCCAGTAGAGCATTCTTCAAATCCTCTAATACAAAAATTCTTTGAATAGAAGATCTGCCAGAAACCGCCTTCATTTCACATTGAAAAGTGCCAATGCAGGAAAGAGTCCCTTTTCCTGCATGCTCAATCAATCCATTGTAGGCTTGTAAATCACTTTGATTTTTGCCCAGCTTTGATAACACTGTAATTGGTATACATGTTATGTCGGCCCCAGTATCAACTTTAAATACAATAGGAACACCGTCAACAAAAATGGTCACTTCTAATGGAGCCACAAAACCAGTTTGTACATCCCGAATTGTCAAGGAACCTAAAACGGCCCTGTGGTCATCATTATCATAATTTACATGCTGTGAAAAAACATCACTCTCAGAAATAGTTTGAATTTTTTTGAGTTTACAAACATTCGAAAAATGACCGACCTTCTTACAATTAAAACAAGTAGCTTCTTTGGCAGGACATGCATCTACTCGATGTGGTTTTAATAGACCCTCCCTGTCCTTCAGCAAGGACTTCTTCAGTCGAGGCTGAACGAGAAGTGTTTGTTTCAAAACACGGTCATACACACCACCACCACCAAATTGTCATATGCATAAGTGCAATATAGTATAACAATACTTTAAGAAATATTTTTCTTTGACACAAACTAAGTAATTCATAAACTAAGTAACTAAGTAATTTTTTTCATAAAAAGTGTAGTATTGTAAGAAAATCATTACAAATTTAAGGTGAATAAATTTATTAGCTAATTATTTAATAGTTATAAGATTTTATTCTTCGCAAACAACAATTCTTCAATGCGCAAAACTGACCAACGTTGAGTATCCCCTAATTTGAACCCACCCCGTTGGCCAACAAGCGGTCTACATCTTTTTAGGAATTTGCTTTTAAGAATAACATTGGGCTCTTGATTTTAATCTACTCAGTAACCAGTTAAGCCGAGTTCATGATTCAAAATACTAAATTGTTTGTTCTTAGATTACTTTTGAATGGTTTAAGTTAGAATTGTAAAAAAACAAAAGAAACAACCGAAAATATGCCAAAAAACCCATTATTGACCCTTTTAGAGCTTCAAAAGACAGCGTAATCATTTTCTGAGAACGCTAATTTTCAAACTCGACTTGATGAATGCTGCCTTACACCTCTGTACCACACTTCATAAAAATTTTAGTTTCTGTTCGAGAGTTGCCATGTTAACGGACAGATTGAATAGTGTTTTTGGCTTCTATGGACCTCACAACAAAAAAGTACCATAGTCCTTTGTCTTACATTGACAACTGCCGTAATAGAGTATTCGTTTCAGGTAAAGACGCTAAAATACACTAATTTGTGATGAAATAAACCATAGAATAACGCCGAATGAATCCAATTTTATATCAGATTAACCATTGAATTAAACAACATTAAATGTTTAAGTAAAAGTAGTATACTTTTTAAAATTGTGTGTAGTGCCATTGTCATAGAAGAACCAATGCTGCCCCATATAGCCACGTGCATACAAGAGGGATCAAAGTGTCGTTTGAGCAATCAACTGGCGTGACCTAATCCTCCTTTCAAAGGTGAACCCAGTTAATCTTCTTGAAAATAGTTTTGTACATAACATCTTTCTTGCCAATAATATGTATAGCCCCCCTCAGCCAAAACTTGCATAAAAACTAAATACATTAATAAAAGTGTATAAAATGTTGAATAACCATCTTTACTTAGAGACTGATAGAAATTGAGTTTGCTATCGGTTTTTGTTATACAGTTTGAAAACAATAAGCATAGAATATAAAAACAATGTAGCTTGGATGATCTATATTATTACTATCCATTACCGATAACTTGTAGTACCTTTTATCATGTAAATTTATGCCATTACTAAAATTTAATGAAATATGCTTAATATATTCTTCTACACCTCATATATCTGTGATTTTCCAAAATGAAAATACATGTACAATCAATTTTTTTTTAAATCATGACAAGCTGGGTGATATACTAGTATAGGTGTACCTTTTATAATTTTTTTTATACTGTAATTATATCTATAGGGTTGTAAAATAATGTGCTAAAGGTGTAAATATTATATATAGGTACTTTCGTAATTTGTGACAGATATATAAACGTATTTCTCAAAATAAGGTTATAAATCTATTTTTTAAACTAAATAACAGATAGCATAATGGAGAGTAGTGAGGTATCCATAGTAGAACAACGATATATCCACTATTGGTATATGCGCATTTCAAAGGTCAAAGATCTTGAAACTTGGCTTTTTTGTAAACAAATGGTGACATTTTAACTTTTGAGTTATTTCTATAGTACCAAACGTTTTTTTCGCAATTTGGTTAATTACTTAAAAATAGTAATTCTGTAAACGTAGCATTACTCATGGAATGTTAATAAAAACTATAAGACTTTTGCAAAATGATTAATTTTTATATATTTTATTTAAAAAATATAGTTATAAAACGATGTATTGATGTGAAAATAGTGTTACACATTTTTTGACAATAGTTTTACAAAATAATGCTATCCAATAAGTTTTACTCCTGCATACCTCGTTCGTAATGAAAATCACTCTACTAGCGTAAGACATGTAGAGAAATGTAAGACATTAATACAAATATTTAGTTGAAATGACAATACCCAACCCAACAAAAACAACATATTGAATGTCACTATTATATGCACCAGTGTAGTTATGTTTACTTTTCCGAGGAATAAAGATTGTGTTTCGCATTCATTCGGTTCGGACCTCTAATCATAAAAGTAGTGGCGTAAGGGCACACCTGGGACAGTTCAATGACCTCTGAGGAATGCTGACGTCATCAAGGCCACTGACGTCATCAATTACGTGGTACCTAAGACGTCACACATATGACGTCAAATGAATGACGTCAGTGGCTTTAATAACGTCAGCATTCCTTAGAGGTCATTGAATTGTCCCAGGTGTGCCCTTTCGCCACTACTCATAAAGCAAAGCGTTTAGGGACTAGTTGGAGCTCTCTTGGGCTGGCTTTCGTCTTACTTGACCAACGGGACTTTGGTAGTCAGGTAGGAGTCTGCTTTGTCATAGGAATTTAAATCTTTGTCTGGGGTCCCACAAGGATTTCACATTGGCCCGTACCTTTTAACATCTCCATTGCAAACCTTGTTATAGTGTCATCAAAAGTGACTGTCTCCAGTTTTTCTTACGACCTTAAAGTCTTCAAGGTGATTCGTAGTGGGGAAGATTGTTAGTGCCTCCAACAGGACTTATCAGCTGTGGAAGACTACTGCGAAGAAAATTCGATGTTAATTAAAACCAAAACGTCCATTATTAGATAGACCCATTATATAGACTTTGAGTGCCAACTTTGCACAGCCCTTTTTCGGCGTTCAACAGTAAAGGGCATTGAAGTCATGATGACTAAGGATCTATTTGGGACAACAGATCACAGAGGTGTGCCCAAAAGCGTCCCACATGATGGGTTGCGCGAAAAGGTTTACGAGGGGTATTAATGATCCTCGTGCTTTGAGTACGGTTTCTGGTGCGCTGAAGAGGCAGCTTCTATATCTTGGTCGTGGCTTGGTCTCCTTATCATCAGCGGCATTTAATGTAAATGCAGAGTATTCATTCCTACTGTTAAGGTTCGCCAGGAAGACGTCCTATTGAGAGATCCCAGTAGAGACTGTTGAGGATGAGTTGGGCATGCTTTCTCCTCAAGCACGGAGGACATGTTCATGTGTAAATTTCTGCGTGTAAACTTGAGTGTCCAGACCTGCTGGAAATCATGCGTTTACGCGCACCCACTGGCAGCAGATGACCAGAGTTGTTTGCTAGAGATCAATATGTACAGAGCTACAGCTACACCAGAAGAATGGTCCGCAAAACGAAGTAGTCAATTTCTTCAATGACAGCTTTCCACGAACCACGAAGTTCCTTACATCCTTGGCTGACGAGCTCCAGTTTACCTGATACACAAAACACAATCAAAGGCAGTTCTCAATTCTATAGTGTCATTCTTATAGCCTGCTTTGTTCTTGGGAAACTATAGATTTTCGATTATGATTTATTAGTTCAATCAATCAATCAATCAATCAATTTATTTTCAAAAATTTTTTACAGATGTTACAATATAAACTTATAAATAGTCCCACATGGGCCTGTATATGGGCCTGTGCGTGGGACGAGTTCTTAAATTACGTAAATTATGTAATTTTACCAAATATTTTCATAATAATATATTATTTAAATTAATGTTAAACATATTTGTAAGCTACATTTTTCGAAACAACACCATTAGAATCAACTAATAAATACAAAATAAATTGGAATCAACTATTGAAATACTAATTAAACTAATACTTAACAAAATACAGAGAAGATACGCTTTTAATAAATTTTGAATAAATTTTTGAGCGACCCCACCGTCAGTAAGTAGGTAGTACAACAGTTGCATTGTTGTTACGCCACATCCTTGAGTTTTTTATATATTAAGCATGAATTAGTATTTTTATTCATTCATACTTATTATTATCCTGTCATGTATAGTTGCACGATGATAATTTGTCTTTTGTTATGTTTTGTATTTTGTTGTTATGTTTTTTTATTATATTGTATACTGGCAACAAGCCTTTGGAATGGATGGTAAATAAATTCTTTGTGTTTGATTTTCCTTCTATTGACACATACATCACAATAACAAACAGATTAATTCTATTTTTTTTTTCAGCGTTTCACCAAAAATACAAATTCAATATTTATTTTTTCAGTGTAAAACCATACCCTAATTTATTGATGGTATATACTACCATCATTATATAGCCTATTGTACAGTTCCATTGTATACTGCCTGGATATACCAAGGTTAATTGAAAGGGTTGATCAGTTTATTAACCTTGTTGGTTAAAACAAATTGGTTTGTGAAACACGGCACCTCTTTTCGGCTTGTGTAATAAAAGCTATGTTAAGAACAAAAATTATTTTGCAGAGATAATAAACGAATATATTAAGATTTAATAATCATTAATCGTTCTCTAATTATAAGCATATTAAGCACTTTAATATTTTTATTTAGAACCAATAAAACAATTAAATAGCACCATTAAATAGCACTGAAATATACTCCATATATTTTGGCTACCGGTAAGTTGTGAGGTTTTATATGTATAAATTTACGTTATTAATAACGTAAGTGCTGTAATCTGTGGTAATTATGAGAAATATCTAATCTAGCATATTTAATAGCATATATTAAAATTTCAAACTAAAAATTTCAATGAAATTAACATTTTATCTATTTTGGATTAATGGTTAGAGTCCTATTGACAGTTGTATGATTATAGTAGTCTAGAGCCTTTTCGTATCACCATACGAAAGCACTAAGAAATTAGTTTAATTAGTATTAGCCATTTTCGTGTAACTTCTCTGCTATAGCGCACTGTAGGGCAAAGCCCTAAAGTCAACAGAAACAAAGAAAGACGGATCACAGAAAGACAGAAATGTGGATGAAACTCATTTTAGTTTTTAAGGCAATAAAACCAATAAATAACCAATAGCTTCATTATTCTAAGTAATGTACAACGAAACAGAATTCTTCTTTATATAGATATTTCTGTGCTAGATAAATCAATAATAATAAGCTATTTCGTTTATATTTTATACAGGAATCAAACCCGAACACTTCACATGACACAAAAGTTTTTTTTTTAACAAACATACGTTTATATATTCAGAGCTCGCAGCTGTGCTTGGCGACGTTACGAATTGCAAATTTCAATCACTCTCGTCACACCACAATTTACATAATTTAATGTGTTCCAAGCCACTATAAACCCTGGAGCAATCACATTATTACTCTCTTGGTTTTTGGTTCTCTTTCTTCGGATGTGCATTAAAACTTTTTTTCTATTCACTTTCAGTGAACTACTTCAGTCTTTCAGTCAGACTTTCAGTCTTCTATTCACTTTCTATTCAACTTTCAGTATGCTTCTAGCATACGATGAGAAATTGATTGCATAACAACATAATAATATCAGAGGGACTGATTATTTGCTCTGTTAACTTATACAACCTTTAGGATAAACTCGTACGATCCGCTCATATGCCAACACAATGAGCTCGTTCATTACACTCGATAAGCAAGCCAAGGATTAGTACAAAGAGCCACAAGTTGATAAATAAACATGTTCTTTTGTTTCTACAGTTATCAGCTGACTTTGTTGAATTTACTAGGATACAAAAACATCGACAACAACAATGACGACTGAGATGTACAAATTGTATGTACTTTATTCAGAAATAAAGATATGACTATGTCTATGTCTATCCATAAGCATAAAATGGACACTTTGAGGGGCTGTAGGACAGACACCAGATTTTCTAAGTCATGAGGTATCTCCAATTAATTCCTTTTAGATAAACCCCCCAAATAAAAATGAGAAATCTTACTGCAAAATTTATAATGCCTATTGCAATGTTATCTCCCCGCCAAATCCATTGTAGTACCATCCCGGTGTCGTTCTGCTGTGAAGTTGCGAGAAAATCCCTCCTATAATTGGTTTCGTGACTGTCATCCAACAGTGTCCTTAACTCATTTGGCAGCTTTGCCTTAAACAATCTATATAAAATAAAATTTTTAAAATAAAAATAACAATACCTTAACAAATATGAGGTTTATTTATACTATGACAGCGGGCTTTACAAAATTAAAAGTAGGTAATAATAAATAAATCTGTTACGAGGGAATTAAGCTTTTTCTAAAACAGGTAATAGGCTTTATTCAACAATAAATACATATAAATAGGTTGGGAGATAAGTAGTTAGGTAATGAGAGTTCTAAGGCCAAAACGCACAAATCGAATTTCGATAGTTGAGATGACGTCACGTCCAGGAGGCAGTGATGAATAAAATTACGTGGTTATGATGTATTAATGGCATGGTTGTTAAATCAAAAGGTTTAATTTACCAGAAAACGGCAGCATGGTTTAACAGGACCACCGATAAACAGCAAGAAATGCAAAATATTACCATTGATGTTTATAGAGATACTGTTACTGTGACCTAGCAAATTCAAGTTCACGTGATCAAAGATGAAAAAACCTATCTTGTAATCACAAAAGTTTGTGATTGCAAGATAGAATTTTTTGTTTAGTTAAAAAGTTTTTTTCAAGTATACAAATTTTCGTATTTACGAAAGGGAATTTTTAATTATTATATTTTATCTACTTGGTTAATAATCCATGAAAATTGAATAACTAACAATTCTTAAATCTATACTTATTTAATACGCTAAGGGTTTTTTGTCTTGAGAACTCCTCCTACAATTTTCAACCGATTTTCAAGTTTTTGGTGTCGTTGGATAGGGCTTGGTCTGTAGTTGTTTCCGCAAAAAACTGATGAGAATCGGACTGAAAATAAAGGCGCTATCCACCATTGAAATCTCAAAATTTCCCATTTAAATAACATTGGGATTGAATAAAGCATTTTAAACATCTGTTAATAATCAGCTGTAAATATGTGTAGTTTTGATGATTAAAGATATTCTCAATATTGGATTGGTCGGATGTCATTGATTTAAATCTAAAAGTAACATTTGTATTGTACTAAAATAAATTGCTCGATTTCGAGCAACACGTATACTTGTTTATAAATGCATTAGTGGCTATGTTCAAACAAAATGTATTATTACGAAGACTCACCTTGCGTTTAAAGTGTATGCAATATATATAATTGCAAATAAACTACTTAAAATCAGTTTACAACCTTTATATTGTAAGTAGTGTAGGTTTTACTTTGGAAGCATGTGAATGTAGCCTTCCACCGTTCACACGGAGTATAATTAATAAATACAGATTTAATCAACCAAAGGCAACTCTACAACATGACATCCAGATAATTAAATTAAAACATAAATTATGCAACTATAACAGATTACAAGTTAATTTATTCATATTTGCTGAGAAAACTTAGCAGATTTAATTAGTATTTACGTCAACAATAAAAGTAAACTACCATTCAAATATATTTACATTATGTTTTATTGCTTGCTTTAAAATGAATTAGTATTAGAAAAATAAAAATAGTTTAGTTTCCATTAAGCTTTAATTAACACTAACTAACTCAGAACTCTCGAAATATTCATTTTGGAAGCCCGGAATTTATTTGGATTTTTTTATTAACTGATGATTTTAAATATAAGTTAAAAGAATTAATTAAGTGTAACTATTAATTACAACTTGTTTAAAAGTAGTATACACCTTAAATAACAAGTTTCCTTCTTTGAATGAAATTTTCTTGGGGATCTTAGGATATGTAACTTTACATAAGTTATTGTCTCTTAGAGTTATTGGTCTCTTTAGACACCCAGATTAATGGTGTTTTTTTTTTAAGAAAAAATATATTCCAAATTTAATTTCAATTGCTAGAAGATTATAATTTGTGAACACATTGTAAAGAACAGAATACAAAAACTTATTAACACATAAACATAAACACATAAAGTTATCATAAACACTATAAGATGTAATTTTTTGTTTAAAGGTTGTGCAGAATGTAAGCTTGTATCTTTCGTTTTTGCCATTTTGTATTTTTTCAATAAAATATATTAAAAATATTACATACTTTGAATAACTTTCTGTTATTTCCATTTCATAATACAAATAACAATTTAACTTCGTATTTTAGTACAACATTATTTATTGATTACTCAAAATTGTGACGTACTAATAATAGTGCAAAGAGGACAATTGATAATACTAGTGCATAATAATCCGAGAACGTAAGAAGTTAACTGCATGATATGGGGGCATATAATAATATATATATATATATATATATAATGTTAAAATTTTAAATATATGTATAATGTGGCTCAGTTAGCCATCCAACAAGTGTCAAGAATAATAGTAAATCATGCGGTGCGAAACACCTGAGTAAATTCATTATTAGACCCTACTGTATACACAGATGGAACAAAAATAAAAGCAATGTGCATCTATTGCAATTGCAATGTGTCACATAAAACAAAATAGTAGCTTATTTTCTCGCATTATAAAAATTTATGATTAAAACTTTGGTCATTATAAGCTAATTATATAATTAGTGTTATAAAATTCTTAGGGTTAATGCACAAAAAATAATTTTCAGGTAAAAATTGCTTTGGTCTCGACCTTCTTAGAAAGGTTACAAAATTATGAGTTTTGGCCATATTTTACATACAGTGTTTGAAATACCCCTGGATTGAGTTAATTAATTATTTTAACCTATTTAAGTCTAATAAATAAAACCTTGTACATGTATATAAGCCAATATAAATGTACTTTTTTAATCTTTTGTAGGATTTTTAAATATCTCCAGCAGGTCAGCACATAGGGAGTATGACGAAAATCTTAAATGTAAGTGTTGGTCAATATGTACATCAAATTAACAGTCTTTATTATTAAAGAACAATGCCGCAAACCCGATCTTAAAAGGGTCAGCCTTTTTAAAAAAAGTAAAAACTGGCAGGTGGTCAACTTAACATATTGCCGAAAACAAAAGAGGAATAACTCTCGATACTATCGACAGTTCATTGTCGGGTTTGTGGAAAATTGTCCAAAATAAAGAACCCATAACAATTAGTTATCATATGACATAGGCCAACAAACTTTTTCTCAAAATCTTCATTAAAAGAAGATCCTAAAGGAAGTCGTCAGGGAAACTGTATTCATTGGAATACTCCATTTGGACCTTGCATTATGAACTTGCAAAAAAAACTACCTTAATGCATTTTTTGTTATGGTCAGTATGTTTTTAATTCAGTTTTAATTTAATTATTTTTAAAAATTAATTGATATTAATTCGGAATTTAAGTAAGTTTGCTCGCTCATCATTAACGATGTATAATATTGTGTTATCGATATTGATAACAGGGACCTCCGATTTTCTTGAAGTTTGCTATGAATTTTTAAGACCGGGTCTATTTTCTTAAGTTCGCTAATCAGCATTTCCGGATTATGGGAACGGGGTTTTAAGGGGTTTCAAAAGGGTACAAAATGGGCTTTTGACATTTTTGGACCTAAATTTTCAAAATTTAACAATTTTAACTAACACCTTTTAAAAGAGTTAAAAAATAATAATTTCGTATTTTGAATTTTTAGCTCGTCTAACAGATTACGGAGTAAATCCAAAATTTGGATTTCTATGTTATTCTTATGGGGAATTAACAAAACCCTCTATCTCACATATTTATTGACATAACTTGAATAAATTTGGTATGTCCATTCACTAGGTAGCTTTCAACTTATATTTACCTAAAGCACTGATATGGCAGCAAACCTTCCTAACTCACCCCTATGAGATCTATGGGGAAAATGAAAAATTTCTTAAAAAAATTAAGAATTTTATGACATTTAATATTTACGTTCACTGGGAAGGGATTTCCCTATATCTAATTACAATAACCCCGTTGCATTAAACCTACATCCTCGTTCCCATGATTTTCATGTGGGAAGTTAAAAAAATCAACTCCTGTTGGATATTCGCTGAGTACGCAGGTCTGCTGCATTGGGGGTATTTTTTACTCGGTCATCAAGGTTGGGTTTTTCGGCATTAGTCTCTCCGAATCGAGATCTTATATTTTATATAAATATTGCTTTCTGCTTAAGCTTAAGATTTTCTCATTAATCGCTGTGTGCCGTCCCACTGGAGAGGTAAAAACCCTATAAATCCCTGAAAAAGTTGATTGTAATGGCGTATAAACCGTACGTGCAAATTGTTTCATTATTTAGACTATATTAGTTTGAAAATTACTAAGCCGTTCCCAGACTTATTTAACACACTGTAACACATTCACTATCTTGTTTTGTTTCCATCTAATACTCCAAGATTTTAACCACTGCACAACAGTATACCTACGTGGTATGGTACCAAAGTCTACAAAAACTTGTAGTCGTATTAATAAAATATGATACATCTATACTGTGGGGAAAACGTGCACATTAGGTTATATTTGGCTAGATTTAAATCGTTGTAATTCAGACGAGCAGCTTACACGGCCCTGGTAAGCACATATAAGAGAGATTGGGAACAGTGGGGGCCTTTGTTTCGATGCAAATGGGTTCTTTGTCACAAAATGAATATGAAACTAGTTTCATTCAGCAGTTTTGCATGCAAATAGCGCCAGCCAAGTAATCTCAAGGATTTAGGTTATGAATGAACAATCTGTGTTTCCTGCAGAGGCAGAAGGAAGACAAAGCACACACAGAAAGAGTGTTGTTATTATTATTATATAATGGAAAACACAATCATTAAAAAAACTTTTCTTACGCATTCTAGCAATGAAAATTAACTCCATTTGACTTAATTATGTAAAATTTTATAATAATGTCCTTGTACCCATACGCTATAAAAGAAACATCAATCGCTTGGAAACTAAAATATCAAGTTTTCTCAATAATAACTTTTTTCCATTTTTAAAAGAGTTCTTAAAGTAAGATATATCAATGTTTTATGGATTTCGTTAGCATGCCAGTTTTATGCCTAGTCATTTCATCGCTCCGTCTAACGGCTAACGGGAATGAAGACTTAGTTCTTGAATTTTTATTTACCTCTCACAGATTATGGTGTATCATTAGGGAATAATGACCAAGTAATAATAAAAGTATTAATAATGTATTGTTGTGCCATTTGAAGATATCGATTTAGTTGATAGTTGCTAAATTAGGTAAACATTAGTATCTATACATACAAAAAGACGGACAAAATTAAGGATATTCTATTATAAACAGTGCAGAACTTTAAGATGGTATTATTTTTTTGCTGTGCTGTATACAATAAGATAAAAAATAATCAGTAAAGTAAGGCCGAGTCGTGTGTCGAGGTAATCACATGTGAACATCTGTGCCAGTGGAGTGGAAGCCAGCAGCTGTGCACCTATCTCGCGTTTAGTCATGAAAGTGATTCTGTTTAATGCGTTGTTAAGCTTTGCTGTTAGTGTAAGTAATGCAATATTTTTATTGACATAGGCATTGCACTTTATAAATACCATGAGTATTTCACTGTTTGTCCTGTTTATGTTGCAACTTAATTGGTTACGTGTATACATAAACTGCTTACATTTTTGAACTGCCTTTTTTTATTTCTGATTACATTTCAAAGTCAATTGCAGCTTAAACTATTTTTATGATATTCTAATATGTCTTAGATTTTTTGTTATCTTTATCCTCAGCCGAAGATAATCATCTTACAACTTGGTTCGGACCCGTAAATTCAACCTTTGTTCGACTGATTGACACCATAAGATCAAAATCCATCCTTAAATCCGTGAATGTTCTACAACTACTTTGTTAATTAATATTTCACTAAATAAGTATAAGTTAATAAATTTTATGGCTTATTTTTTATGTCATGTTAATCAAAACACCTAAATCTTTAACGATTATAAACAAAACAAATACATTTATAATTATATGGTATAATTATCACTCTCCACTAAATGAATAAAATTAATCATAGTAATATACTTGAAAAACAAACTTTACGTGAAACATTTTACATAGACGTGAAAATTTAGATCCCTACGAATATGAATTAAATGACTACTACACTGTGGCCTCACAACAAAAGTTTAAGTAAGAAAAATATTTACATTTGAAATAATAATATCAGCTTCTACATAAATTTAAACCATAGACTATATGCAATAACTTGAATAAACTTCACATCCAATGAGTGCGTTTAATACAGACATTTTTTACAGGTTCATGAGCGCTGTGTCAGAGGAGCTGCCATCGATATTGTAATTATATAGCCGCTTTTATAGTACTGCAAACTAATTATCAGAAATCTAATGAGGAAGATTAGAAGCACTAATTTACTTATTTGTATTTTATGTTTACCCCAAGATACGACTCTCATTCGCAATAAAGTGTATTTATTACATACATACAAGATTTTCGAATCCAGTGGGGCTGACCTCTGATGTAATTTCAAAACTATAAAAAGCCTAGTTATTGCCCGGGTCTATTAGCTACCTACCAGCCAAATTTGAGCTTAATCAGTATAGTGATTGGAGAGAGATTGGATCACAAACCAAAGAGTAAATAATATATTTACCAAACAAACAAACGAACTTTCACTTCTACTATAAATAAAGTAGCCTAAATAAAATATGATCATTACTGTAAGTGTAGCGGGAAATACAAGAAATCTTCTCCGTAAAAATCTAAACTGAGTTATAAATCCAAACACTCATTCCTGGTTTATTATAGAATATAAAATTATAAAAGTTACTTATGTTTTTATTGAATAACATTAAATAAACAGCAGAAAGCTGTAACCGTATGGTTCCATTTGATTAACATAAGGATTTTGGATGTCCCACTGGAAGTAGCCCTAGAGGATTTAGAAGAAATTGAAAGTCAGGTGCAACAGTTGTAACCAAAAGGGACCTCCCCTGAAAATGTCATTCCTTAACTCCCTTAGTTCAGCCCTGTGGTAGACAATACACAGAAAAAACGTTGCTTTATTTATGTAGAAGATCGTTCACTGCTTGGAATTCAAGAAAATTTTTAAATTATCCGTACCCAGTTAGCTCAGACAGATTTATATTTTGCTAGCATGCATTACTCCAAAAACTGTCAAAATATAATGATTCAATCAATTATAGTTCTGCATAAGAGTAACATTGAAAATTTGAAGGCCAGTAAGGTGTAGTTGAGATTGCCGAAGTAAACTATAACGGGTCTGTTCATCTACTGGACACAACCTTCTTATTAGTATGCACAGAATTCTCCTACTTTCCTCACAAAATGAGAATACCCCCGTTGCAGCAGACCTGCTTACTCAGCGAATTTCCAAATTAGTAGTTTTAATTATGACCAGAAAAAAATGTCAACCAAATATCATAACAAGCTCATAAATAGGGGAATAAATGTCTATTCTCCTTATGATAAATGTAGGGAAAGAGTATGCAGGTATGCTGCCATACTAAAAGTAGGTTTTTAGCATAAAAAAATTATTTCGACCATATGAAGCCATATACTAAGTTTCATCAATATCTGTCCATTGCTAACGGAGTTAGTCTATTCTCCAGTCTATTTTACCAGCATATTCTCCATATGATTAACATGGGAAAAGAGAATGCAGGTTTGCTGCCATGATAAGCACGAAAACCAAGATTTTTTTACCACAAATGGATGAATCTCAACCAAATGAAGCTGAATACTAAGTTTCATCCAAAAACAGTGGTTAATAAGTGAAATATTAACACATCCTTTTTCTCCATAAGATTAACATCGGAGCCTCAAAATACAACGTACTGTCTTTAGACTTTTTAATATCTCGGTAACCAATAGAGATAGAGCAAAGCTTCAAGATACCAAATTGTGTATTTTTTGAGCTAAATCCAATGGTCAAAATAAAAATTTAAAATTTAAATAATTACATATGAAAAATGCAAAAAAAACCCATTTTTGGGGTACAAAACCCCCCAAAACTACCCCTTCCGATAGGTCGATATGTCTGGTTTACGAACTCATCCGAATAAACGTAGGATTACACATCTCTACCAAATTTGGTGTCGATCGGACCATTTTTACGAGAGTTATGGTGTCTAGGGACACATACATATATACATATATATATAAATTGTATTGGTTACACAGGGCTGCTAGGAATATTATTAAGAACATATTTTTTAACAAAGCACCCTTAGTTTTTGAAGAATTTTTATTTGGTTAGACTAACATGTTTCGGACATTAATGCCATCGTCAGAGTCAATATAACCTCACATCTAATTATTTATATAAAATCTATATACATGTGTAGAAATAAATAATAAAATAAACATATGATATAAAGTTCTAGTCTAATAAACTGGTGCAATATACTGTATAAAATCTTTTCTTCTCTTAGTTTTTATTCTGCCTTATATTGCTTATTTTGTCGTAGATAGGGTTTTGTTGGTTGACTTGCATGGTGTTAAGTAAATTCATTGGGTCTCTTTTATTGTTTATATAGATATGGAGTTCTTCTTTTACATTCAGTCTTTCGGGTCGTCTCTCATATTCTAAGATGGATAAATTTTCTTCCATAGTTTTGTGCGTATGACCCAAAGACATCAAATGTTCTGCAGTGTTCGATTTCATTGTAGTTTTGTTAATTGATTTTAAGGCTTGTAAGTGTTCTTTGAATCGGATCTTAAAGTTTCTCTTGGTTTGCCCTATGCAATATTTATCGCAATCACTACAATTTCATTTGTATACTCCAGGTTTGTTGTAGTCTTTATCTTGTAGAGGAGGTCTATAATAATAAGACCTCCTCTATGTTATTCATTGTGTTACCAGCTATATGATGTTGAAGCACACATATTAATTAATTAAACTTGTAAAAACTTTTATCTTTTGTTTCGTTTTAGAAAAAAATAAGGTTCAGTTAAAACGTTATGAGAAATAGCTCATTAACTTTGCTGTTGGGTGCAGGATCACGTGAATCCCCGGTTCAGCGACAGTTTCCTTGACGGGGTGGTGGTGGAGGACGTGGTACCTGACCTGGCGGGGCGTCGGCGCGTCGTGGTCCGCCACATGGAGACCGACGAGCTGGTGGCGCTGTGGGTGCAGTACGAACGAGAGTCCCGGCTGCCATTAGTGTGGGACCCCTTGACACACCTACCTTACCTTCTGAGACACAAGGTTAGAAACATGTTTAACTATATCACACTGTACATCAGATGTTCCCGGCTCCCGCTAGTGTGGGACCCCTGGACACCCATGCCTTACCTGCTGTGACATAGGGTAGACAGATGTTAAACTATATCGTGGTTTACTACACAGAGTCTTCCGGTTGCCGCAGGTGCTGTACCCATGGACACACCTGCTTGTCTGATGTGACATAGGGTAGATAGATGTTTATTGTGCTACACAACAGAGTTCTACAGTCCGGCTGCCGGTTTTTGTGTGACCCCTAGACACACTTCCCTTACCTAATGGGAAATAGGCAGATGAGGCAGATGATAAACTGTATCGTGCTGTACGACAGGGAGTCCCGGTTACCGCTGGTGCAGGACCTATGGACACACCTGCCTTACCTGATGTGACGTAGGGCAGAGCGATGTTAAATTATATCGTGCTATGTGATAGAGAGTGCCGGATTTCGCTTGTGATGGACACATAAACACGCTTGCCTTATCCTCTGTGACATAGGTTGCACAGATAAATCGTACGTTATTTTAATGAGCTTAAACTTTTTGTCACCAAAGGAAAATAGTATCGATGGCAATCTAAATTGTTATTGAAAAGTCAGAGGAACCATTATTTGCCTAAAAGTGCCAATATGTGTGTGAAATTCTCTGTCTGGATTATGAGGAAAAAAATGTACCTCACAAAGATTTTTTCCATAAAGAAGAGTGTGATTTCAATAAAAGATAACCCAAGGGATTTTAGAAGGAGCATTAGCTAGTAGCATTGCGTATATAGCTTAAGAAAATATCTGATAATGTTGGATAGTGGGAAGAACACCGTTCAGGCATTGTGATGATAATGTTTGCTTGATCAATATCGTGTTGAAGTAATGTTAGCTGGAACAGGAAGGTGTTCTTGTATAATTTTACCATAGGGCACGTAGTTTAAAAAGTGGATTAGTTTACAGCTCACTAAATGTTGCTATAATAAGCAAAATATAAAAAAATCCTACTGTTTAAAAATTTTAAACTGAAGGGTGACAGAAATAATGGTCAGCATGTAAACCCGGAAAATTCAACGTTTGCAGTTCATATTTTTTGATAATTTTTAATGTAAAAATATTTTATCTTGATTATATAAGTTATTTTTAAACTTTGTCTTTTTCTTAAATTTTGATGGCAGCATTTTCTAAATGGTGTGTGAGAAAATTAACTAAATTGATAACAATAGGCCTAATTGGATTATTTAATTTACTTATTTCAGGAACAGACGTTAACCTCTCAGATTTATCGGATCTTTCGTGGTAAGAGCAATCGTATGGTAGTGACTGAACAGGAAGTTCTTGGGTTATACCACCCAATTATCAACAAATTCGGTGAGGTCGATCTTCAACAGATTACAGAAAATGAGGCAGGGTTTACTCTCAAGGTAAGTTACATTAAAAAGTTTAAAATCCTTTGAAATTCACCATCTTTTTTAGAGTGATTTCAATACTTTTTGGATGGTAGAGATTGACAATAATTTTGAACTAAATATACTATTGAAATATTTTATCAAATAGAACATAAAAAATAGTAAATGTTTTTGTATGCCAAATTAAACTAAAACGTATTCTAAATGTAGTAGAAAATAAAACTGAATATCTCATTCCGAGGTAATAGTTTAGACGTAAAATTCTGCTCACCTCAATGGAAATCAAATTAAACTGAAAGACTAGAGGTTTTATGAAATTAAAAAAATATTATACTTTATGCAATATGAGGGCTTAATATTGTTTTAGTAAAATAAGCAATCACGTATGTATGAATTGACAGGTGATTATCATACATAAGTTTTTCTTTTTTCAGATATTTTGCTTAGAGCAGAATAATGTAGAACAAGTTCCAAAACATACTACAAACGTATATTACCAAAATATCTACTCAAAACTTGAAAACATTTGATTTTTTTTTCATTATTTATTATTGTTGTGTTTATAATTTAGCAAGCAAAAATGACGTGATGAGCTGCACCGAAGAGAAATCCAAAAGTTGACCACCATTTTTATTGGGCTTCTAGATCAATTTTCTAGAAAACTAAGAACATAAACATAAAAAATTTCATGTACACTGTAAATTAAAGTTATCATAATGCACTTAACATAAGATTTGGATACACGTACCATTTCTACACAATACTTATTGATCACATATTTATCTGTTTTGTTTTTATAACATATATTTCTCATTTATTTTCTATAGAATAAAATGTAGTCTAGGTTTTGTATATAACATAATAATTATTGCACAATAAAGATGTTAGCACTACGATTGCTAAATATGTTTAAAAATGAGAGGGTAAAGAGTTTTTACGTAAACAATGTTTAGTAAATATTTTGGTACCTCATTAATACCTTTAATACCTTTAATACCTTTATTGAAATGGCGACCTAACTCAATAGGTAGTTTAAAGCCAAGTATGAATGAAGGATGAGTGTAGGATGATTGTGGCGCGATCTTGTAGTCTTGTTACTGACTAAGGCCGACATTCTCCTTAGACAGGACTGTTAATTCATATCCCAACAGCCAATGGTATCTAGGGACCTACTGTTTAACGTGGGATCCGAACCACAATTTCAACCTCCCATATACGAATTGGTCTAATTATGAGGATGGTACTTATGGATGAACTAGTATTCACTATTGCGGACGTTAATCCCCACCAGGGAATATCGCATCCACAAGCCATCGCTCATAACTATCCACAATTCGTGACCTCCAAGTAGCTGGATTACAGGACGTCGCCACCGTCCCAGTCCATTAAATATGTAAATAGACTAGCATGTATCAGAGTAATTTTTAAGGTCTTAATTAATCATATGTATATATGTCGTTTTTTTTAATTACATTTTTGAAGATAAATAGAAAAGGTAACCGTAAAAGAGATAATACATGTACATACATTTCAAGAGAAAGTAGCTTAAAATAATGTATTACACTACATACGCCATTTAATTTTATATTACTTTAAGTCCGCTTTTATTTATTTTTCTTAATTCAGGCTTGAACTGATTTGGTTACAATGAATGGAATCAGGATTATGAGACTACTTAACAGGAAATGATATATTGTAAGGTAATTTTTTGTGATAAAACATGTGGTTTGGAGACTTGCGAATAAAATTACTGATAATTTAATGAATAAAATTCAAACTATATTTGTCCTCCTTATTCCTTATCGTTATTTATTTTAGTTTCCACATTAACTTTCTCTGCTTCAATTTTCAATTCGAAGCTATATTTATTGTTGAAAACTTTCCAAGACTGTAATTATGAATTTTACTATGGCCTTAACTGTATTTATATTAACCACAAGCATTTACAGGATGAAATAATTTGTGTTCAACAAAACTGCAATATGAAACGGCACATCGCTTCACAGTAGTTGGCTTTCCAGTTCAATGCAGATCATATGGCATTTGTCGGTTACAATTATCAAACTGTAGCATTGGATGTCTCATTGTCAACAAGGTCATTAAAATCGGGGCCTATCTCTTTGTGTTGGGTATCCATCGGCTCGCTGGACCCATCCACTCGCTTGAGTGTGAGTCAATATTATTTCGAAATATCATTTAATATATACAAATTATGTATAAATGTAAATACAAGTATAAATAATTTGAAACTTTATTTTTACTATGAAGCATCCAAACTATATTAACACTATTATTTGACTAAATAAAGCCTTTTGCAATGAAAAAATAAATTTATTAGTCAATATTATAAGTCTTTTATAATATATTATAAAAAACAAGACAAAATAATATATTATAAAAGATATATCCTTACTAACAAGATATATCTTGTTTACACTGTGGGCTAAAAATATTGATTTAGTAACATTTAATTAATTTTTATTCTTCATATTAATTAAGAATGCATTTGTTTATGTGGAATAAAAAAGGTCATTTGAAATAAAATATATGTGACATAAAGCTAGTCAAAGTTTTCCATTTAAATGTTATGTCAAATGGTGTGTTATATGTCAAATAAATTTGATACACAACATTTTTCATTTGATCATTGAATGGACAAGGCCATCAAATGTTCACTTCTTACACTTTTACATGTTGGTATTAATTTCAAATTAAATTTCTATGTATACTTTAATACATAGCAATGAAATGAGCATTTTGCATTCTGTTTGGGCATTCAATCTGAAGAGTTCAATGACACGTTGAATTAAACAAAAATAAACTACATACACCTTAAAAAAAGGTGTATATAGTTTTTTTACACTACAAACTTAAAAAAAATTCTTTATAAACGAATAAGATAACTTGTTGGGTAATAAATAAATCAGCAAAAAGGCTGAATATGTTCTAATGCCATTGAAATAAATATTACCCCTACCATACATATACTACCTACTCAAGTACCAGAGAATCTCCAATACTACAGGTTACAGGGTTGAAATATTTGGATGGAATCTTTGCTCATAGCAGCTCACTAAGAAACGAGTTTGTAAAATTAGACTCCAACTTCAAGGCTCCGCATTACTGGACTCCTGTAGTCTAGTACAAGTAAGGTATTAATAATAAAAACTGGATAACGAAAACAGCTGTAACAATTATTTTCAAACTTATTTGCAAATAACTTAGTTCTTTGATAAAATGATTTTTATGCAGGTCTCTATCATAGAATAGATTTTACTTTATCATAACCTTTAATCGTTAAAAAATTAACATTGGTTTTATGGAGTTCAAAAATGTAAACAAAACAAAATCCTGAAAACTGTTGACTCAAATATCAATGTACAAACCACATGCTCCAATGTAGCCACTTATTGAATTACTGATTGAAGATAGCATACTATAATAAAACAATTATACTACAGTACACCACCCGATGACCTACATTCAAATATTCTGAAAGGCGAGAGAGCAAAGAGAATGCAATTTTGAAATACATTCACAATATGATAGTGGTAGTTCTGACTTACATATCATATACAATTTCTACTTATTGTGCAATAAATATGAGGGAGATCGTAATTCTGTAAATTGTTTTCAAACATTCCTTTGTCATGAGAAGTATATTCACGTTATTTTTTATAGTCAGTGGTGCAACTATCTATTTGTTACTGTTATTATAACATAACGGCGACTAATGTTTATATGGTACATAAACATACGTGCCAAATGTATGTAAAATAAAATAATAATTTCCATAACTAAAAAAAAAAACAAAAATTACCATAAATACATAGTGATTGAATCGGAAGTTCTTGGGTAATTTTCATACTCAGTTTGTATGAGTATCATAATTTTTTACTTTGATTGAAATCTAATTAATTGTTTTATTAATTTTCTTTCATGTCTGCTGCAACATGAAAGTTTTTTGTTATCTTTAATAACTGGGAGTAGTGGCAAATTGCGGGTGCTGGCTCAGTTCAAGGTCACCTGAGGGATGACGTCATCGAGGTCAATGACCTCACCGATGACGTCATCGATGACGTCATCGATGATGCAATCGATGACGTCATCACCAATGACGTCACTTCCTTGACGTCACACCCATGACGTCACAGAAATGACGTGCTGATGATGTCATCACCCCTTACATCATCAAAATGACGTCATCGATGTCACAAAAGGTCAAGGTCACGCCGAAACTTAAAATTTTTTGGCACTTTTGCCGTTTCTCGCACTACGCTCCGAGTTTCAGTCACATTCCCCGTGACCCTGACGACTTGAAGCGAATTTGCGACGAGAAACGGCAAAAGTGCCAAGTTAAACTTGAGTTTGCGACATGACCTTGCCTATATGGCCAATCGGTGATCCCTAAGGTGACCTTGAACTAGCACAACACCCGCAATTTCATATTACCGTTACTTTGAAAACTTAACAACGGAGACCTATATGGCCAATCGTTGATCCCTCAGGTGACCTTGAACTAGCACAACACCCGCAATTTCATATTACCGTTGCTTTGAAAACTTAACAACGGAGCGCTGACACCGATGCGCACCCCACGACAGTCACAGAGCGACTGACTGTCAGGCTCTGTGTACTCTAGGTATATCGGGAAGTGGAGGGGGAAATTTCAAGGTCATCCAAACGGAGTTTTAAAAAAGTTAAAGAGTAGAAAGACTACTCTTGTGCTTCCTGGGCGGTGAGAGTGCAGCTTAAATAAACTTAGTAGAGGGCAAAGGTCAAGGTCATTCAAATTAAGTTTTAAAAAAGATGACTAGTCGTCCTCATCGTCCGTACTACTTTCCGATGAAGAAGAAGGAGAGTCGTCTGAGTCCCGATCTGATGCTCCCCAGATGAAATGTATGTCTATTTGAAAGCGCAGGCCGGGATCTTGTACCATCAACTCCTTTAATCTATTACATACTAATTCCACTTTGTACACATTGTTAATAATCAACACCCAAGGCTTTGGCTGAACATAACGTGTAGTTGAGTCAGCCTCGCAGACAGTTACATCTTCCGGTGATATTGGAGTGTATAAATGTGTAAAATCCCGTTGCTGAGGCTGGCTTGAAGTTGAAGGTTCTGTGCCGACCCTGGTTGCATCAAAATTCAAATCCATTCTACATTCAAGAGGTCCAGGGTTTCCGTTGAATACATAGAGTAATTTTTGATACAAGACTTCCACTTCTGTCACATCTTGAAAATGAACGGTCCACCGCAAGGGAAATGCTTCGTCCGTAGTGGAGTCAACTTGAGAAAGAGTCCTGTCCGCCATGGTAGCTAAGCAAGGAATGAGGTGAGCTGCAGTCAGTTGTAACATTATCGAAAAGTAGAGGGGGAAATTTCAAGGTCATTCAAATTGGGTTTTAAAAAAAGGAGTGGAGGGGGAAGTTTCAAGGTCATTCAAACCGTGTTTTAAAAAAACCTATCTTGTTACTGAGCTCATATGTCAGTAACAAGATAGGTGTTTTTGCTCTTTTACTTCTTTAATATAATGAAAAAATAAACATATTCTACAATGGTTAGAACAAGAAATACAACTGCTAGTCAGCTGAAGTAATCCAAGTTGTCCGGCTCGGTCTTCATGGACATCGGTGAGGAAGCTGTCGAGGAGTGTTCAGGCTCTTCCTTTAGCTGGCGGGTGTTCCGTATATTACAAGCGTAGACTTGCACATTTATACGGTAGCCTCTTGCCACCATTAGCTGCAACTCCTTGTACAAATCGTTCAGCTCCTGTTGCGTCTTGATAGTCACCTCCTCATAGCTGGCACAGCTTACGTTCAGAGACATCCTGATGTTGCTAGGTTGGCTGCTGGAGTAGAAATGAAGCCGAGGCACAGCGCTTGGAGGTATATGAAAAAGTGGTGGGGGTGTTTGCATTCAAACAGGTTTGACTTGTAGCGTGGTGGTGGGGGTAACTGTGAAATGCAAAGGTCAAAGGTCAAGGTCACCCGCGAAGTTTTAAAAAAAATGCAACATATCAATATGTGACAAACTTCACATATTGATATGTTGCATTTTTTGTTGTCTTTTTGTATTTTTTTTGTTTTTTTTAAAGGTTTATTTATTTATAAAACATTACAATAACATATGTACAACAGTAAAACTTAAATCTAACACTGCTGCTTGTCGGCAATGTGGATGGTCAACTCGGTGGAATTACTACCCGTGCAACCGTGGGAAACCAGGTAGAGACAGCCGGGTTGGATGGAGCGCAGATCCTCGTTCTGGAGGAGATGGACGAACCGTTTCGGCAGGTAGACTTGGAACTTGGGCTCATCCCCCGGAGTGAATGGTGCCTCGCTAAGACTGCAGCAGATGGCCTCTCCAACTGTAGTCTCCATCTTCTTCATGGCGTGGATAATGTAGTGCTTCTCGTCTTTAAGTTCAGAACACTTATTGACGGGTAGTATGGTAGATTTGGAGTGAGCATTGAACTGCTCAACCAAAGTTTGCAGGAACTGGTGAGATGCCATGGTCGAGATATAGATCGTCTTCTTCGTCTTCTTGCTGGGAGATGTTGTCGTCTCGGAATCTCGAGTAATACTCATGCCAGGTTCATCCCCCGGAGTAAACGGTACCTCGCTGAGACTGCAGCAGATGGCCTCCCCAACTGTAGTCTCCATCTTCTTCATAGCATGGATTATGTAGTGCTTCTCATCTTTTAGTTCCGAGCACTTCTTTACAGGTAATATTGTTGACTTGGAGTGAGCATTGAACTGCTCGACCAAAGTCTGAAGGAACTGGTGAGATGCCATGGTCAGGTTACAGATCGTCTTCTTGCTCGGAGATGTTGTCGTCTCGGAATCTCGAGTAATACTCATGCCAGGTCCCGGTCTGCTCCTCACTTATATAACCCCCGTTACCCCCACCACTCCCCATTTCCCCACTTTGAAGGTAAGATGCACGTTTATAGGCGTTTTTTAAAGCGCAATGTCTATCTTTTTCATGTTCTGGACTTTTAGTACAAATACAAACATTTTCCATCGTATACTTGTAATTTTTATCCAATTCCACATCATTAACCGGAACATGAGTAAATCCTTCGATCCATCTTTTCTTCTCCAGCCCCTTTGTGTAAATATTGGTAAACTTGTCTGAAAAGTGATACATAATGTGATACAAGTCCGTGTAACTTGTAAAACCATCATACCAATCAATATGATGGAAATGTTTTGAGATCCATCTGTTGGTGGTAGCGGCTTTACTAGATGAATAAGAACATGGTGGTTTAAATAAAAACGAATAAGGAACACTTGTATTCATGTCCAAAAACACAAGTTCTTTTATAATGAATCTATCATCATTACCACGAAACGCTTGAAACTCAATAATACCAGGCTTGGACTTTACTTGTTCTTCTTCTTCTCCCTTGTCCATTTTGAAGGTCACACGTCTGCTCATTATGAAGTCAGGAGGTCAACTGATTTCCACACCACGGTAGGTACTACTTTTATACCAGGCCGTACAGTTGTTGGCGCGCTGGTGTATATTTAACGTGGGCACCGTCCCCAATAGGCCTAACCCCACAAAATGTTGGTTATTGTTTTAGAAACTAACCATTGTCATTTAAGTTTCCATCTTTATATTTTCCTTGTTTTCGTTTTCATCACTAACACTTGATTCTTCTCCTCCATCTTCCTGTTTTACTGATTTCTTATGTAGTTGAGCGTACTTTTCCAATTGTCTCCACATTTGTACTTCATGAGGAACCCTATTGAATATAGAAGTATCCACAGGCCCGTACAATATAGGTGCGTCCGGTTGTTTGTCCAAAGTGTCTTCCAGATAATCTTTAATAATTGAACTTGAAAACACCAGTTGTCTCAAGTATCTTGTTATTGGTTCAGTTGCACAAGTTAGAATAAAAAAACTCTTCTCGATTAAGTTGAATCTTGTTATCATGTCTTGTTGTGTCTCTAAACCGCAACTGATGATCACCACGATGTTTAACAATATCGATTTCCACATTTGAATCCAAAAGGCCTACTCTTGTCTTTCTTCCAAACATGTTACTACTTAAATAGCATTCTAGCAGATGCAAGTGTTTCATAAACGATTCCCAAGCAGTGTCCGTAAACAAAATCATTTTGGGCCCATGAGTTAAAATTACAGTAGGTGAATAATCCGTCGATTTCATAACACCGATTAAAACACTTTTGTCCAAACTTGATGAAATTGGATAAAATATTCGCAAGAATACCTCACTCAATATGTTAGGAGAAATATTATCTTCAATATCCCTTTTCCTCTTCTGTACATTCTTTCTTCTTTTACCTTTTTCCTCAACATTATTACTGGCGTGTAGTTGTCTGCAAGGGTTGTGTTCATCTCCTTCCGGTTGACCTTGAAGATCTAAAAAGTCAGATATCTCCTTCTCAATATCTACTACATTTTCTGGTGTACCACTAGGAGAAGCCATATTGAATACGATGCTACCCATACAACAACAGGCAACAAACTGATGAGGAGCGACCTGAACGCTCTGCTTTTATACTCGCGGAATTCATTGGAATGTAACAAAACCGGTTTTGTACAATACATTTTTAACAATTCCAGTTAAAGGTGTGTATGTTACGATTTTATCATGTAGAATTAAACAGTATGCAGTTGTATTAGCCGGTATAGCCGCGTTGAATTCCATTTCTATTTTTATATCCACACTTGACGATTTTACCGATTCATTTTGTTTAGAACAATCGATTACAACGATAGGGTAACCATCTAAGTATTTTTCTGGTGATAGTAAAGGTGCATTTGTTTTACCGTAATATGAACTTTGGAATCTTGCATACATATCGTACAATATGCTGTACTTTTTATTAGCGAATGACACATTTAAATTATCGTATGGGAAAAATTGTGAATTTAAATCAACTTTAATATTTTTCAAGTTGCAATGATCAAATTGGCCTGCATTTTTGGTGATGGTGTCTCTTCTGCCTGTTTGTAAACCAAATATAATATACCTGGCTCGTTCCACATAATTAGATGTTTTAACAGTCCAAGTGTGACGATCCGTAGCTGGCAAGCTGGGATGTTCATGAAATTCCCAACTTCTAAAAGGAATTACAATATCACGATCAGCTTTTAACTTTCTTAATAGTAGCATTCTATGCTCATCAGCTAATTTAACATGCGGAACTCTCCATACAGTCTTGTCTAATGTTAATTTCCATTCTAAAGTTGCATCTGTTGTACCGTCTGGAGCTTTAATAATGTCTTTATCGTTAGAAGATCTCAACAAAACTAATTCTTGTTTAACATTTAATATAATTTTTCTATAATCTTCAGCAAAACCAAGCAACAAACGTAATGGAATATGAAAATCAAAATTTCCATTTGTATCTGGAGTGATTGTGTCTTTTGCAGGTAAAACCCATCCTGCAGGTTGTATTAAATTGGTTTCATTAGGTGATATAGATGTTAATCCCTTTAAAGTTGTTGCAATACCTACTTTTTTAGTGGAATCAACTGTTACACCTGATATTTCATATCTAATTTCATCAAACAGGAAAGCCATGGGATTATTTATAAATGGAACTGTTGTACCAGTAGTAGTACCGTCCTTTTTAGTAACTTTTCCTTCAATATACAAGTAACTTTCACATGGTAGTGTGTAAATGTCTTGTTTTGTATGGGAATACGAATTTCATCGTTATTGTTTAATTTTGATGAAGTGTAAGGGTTGTGGGTGTGATATTCTTTTTCCCATAGGGTTTCGTCGAATGTTGGACCCTGAGCTATATCCAGTATATCCATTATCGGTTACTTTTAATCCAATTCTCTCTAAGAAACGAATGTTCTCGCGTGTTAACTCCTCCACAGCTGAAGAGCTACTAATGCGGATTCCCGTAGGTTGTTCGCTTTTAAATGTTAAACCCATGATTTTGTATTAAAGTGTTGATTTTAAATGTAATCTAACCGTAATAGGCTCTTCTCGGAAATCTATCAAGTTACCGTCTTGATCCAATACGTTCAACACGATGTCTGAAATGAAAGTGGTGTTCAAAGGTAGATATACCAGGTTTTGCGGCTTTTCAACAATTTTAAATCCAGGTGGTACACTGGGGTAAAAAGTATGTATTATATGAGTATTTGCTCCATCTCTGTAAGCTCCTTGTATAATGTTACAAGTTATGTCTATACTATTGACTTTTAATATTGTTACAGTTTGTTTACCGGAATGTGTTTTATTTGGTTCTAAAATTGCTCCATCTTTGGGAAATCCTAATAAATCGCCAATTGAGTCTGACTTACTGAAATCTATATAATATTTTGAAGTAAGCTCAGCTTTCATTGTATTGTTATTACCTTTTAGCGTTATATTGTCTTTTCCCATTTTATTTTGCAAAAATTCATTAATATGATCAATTTCATAAGAACCTGTGGGTAGAGTGCAAACTTCTAAGTCTGTAAACTTCCCACTGGCATCTTTTCCTTTATAATAATGCAATAAGTTATTTTTACCTTCCGTAACATTGGGAATAGAGTTGTAAGTTGTAAAATCCAACAGTGCTGCCTCCCAAAATCTTCCTTTTTGCAAGCGTAACGCCGGAAAAAGGATACTTCGTAAAGTGGACGATTTTCCTGTTAATGATACCGTATAGGAAGACATCTCAATAGTGACTGATACTTTTAGCTAGGAATTCCAAACATAAATGGCCGCATATTGAAGTATTATCAGGTTGTTCTCTTTTATAGTTGTAATATATGTTTTTAGTAGATTTAAAGTAATGTTCAAGTTCTTTAGGTGGTGGCAAATTTCCAAAACTATCAAAATAATATACATTACTATTTAGTTTCTTATAACACACCCAATGGGTGCCGGGCCCTTCAGTATTGTCCAAATTTACGATTCCAGTCTCATTTTTCCATATTTTCTTTGGTAAACTGTCTTTCATAAATACTCCGCGGAAAAATGGTATTTTTAAACAGGAAATATTATATTTAAATAATTCAACATTAGTCAACGCTTTATGTGGTATAACCAATTGATTTCTTTTATTTAATATGCACGATACGGTCTTAGGTATAGACCAGCCCCGTTTTTTACCATTGACCATATTGTCGGTTTTTTGTTATTTTTCCTCGGAGAACGTCTTTTTAGTCTAATATTACCACCATGTTTTCTCATGGTTGATCCTTTTTTATTCTTACCACTCCTTTTTCCACCTCCTACCGCTGTTTTAGCCTTCATACCTGCTGTTACCGCTAAAGCTGCTGCTTTTTCCGCAATACTAGCGTCACTAGACTTTACTCGTTGCCAAGCTATATTCGCTAGCTTTTTATCAGCGATTGACCTATTTTTTGAATCGGTAAACGTGGAATATGCGATATCGTGTTCTTTACAAGCCTGATCTAACTTATTTATGCCTGGATCACCTCTTTCCAGTCGTTTTTTCAATTTAGTTCCTGGTCCGCAATACTGATAACCTCCCGGTATATGAAATTCGTATGGTAAAGCGTCTATTGCTCTATTTACGATAGATCCTACTGGAATACGATTTAAAGCTTTACTTAACAGAGAAACCGCTGTGGACGTGATCCCACCTCCTTTCCGTATACTGTCTCGATATGGACTGATGTGCTGGAATGTTATTATTGTCCTTTTATAATCGAAATGTACAACTTATGTGTTAACTCTATGACGAGTTGGACATAAATGAGGTCGTTTATTGCGTTCTTATATTATATATCAATATCACCCCAATCTGATGATCTAAACTTTTGCGTATTAGGGTTAATAAAGTATTTATTAAAAATTTCCTTTTTAATCCAATTACCTCTCTCGGATTCAGACACCCAATTACCCCAACGTGTACGGGTTGCAATAATATTGAACATATCAAATAATGCATTTCCTAAAACTTTAATAAGAAAATTAACAGTAACAGCATTATCCACATGTTGAGGGTCTTTAAGTTCTGTAATACGTTTATTATTACAAGTATATACTTTATGGTCCTTTAATGAAGTTGTTATAGCCTGTCCTACAGTTGCAGCATCATTTGGATCACTTCCTTGTTTTAAATTACCTATTTTCTTATCATCTGCATTAAAAATATCACCAGTTGGTTTATCTAATATCAAAGATTGACTAACTACAACACAATCGAAATCGTTGGTACCAGGAGATACGTTACTTATTTTTTTAAACCTACATTTGTAAGGTTCATCATTGTATGGATTAGAACATATAGTTTGTGCTACAACTGGAACATCAAAGAATTCTGTACCCATACCTATATATGATAATTTCTTTCCTTTACCATCCCAAGCATTATTCTTTTCTTCAAGTAATGTAAACTTTTCATTTCCCTGCACAAATACATCCCCTTTTCGCGATACTACTTGGTCTTGTTTTACAAATCCAGATGTTTCTTGTTTTAAAGTTTCCTTCATTTGACCCACCGTTGCTCCATCTGTTGGTGCCGAACCATCTTTTACATTTGCTAAACAATTACCAAGACAATCGGTAACTCCCACATCATGTATGACACAATGATCTTTTATATATTTGAGGTTTACAGCATCATTTTCATTTTTTGGATAACCTATATCGTTAATAACAAATTTATAAAAAGAAAATCCATCTTTTGTCTTTTCAGGTATCAAGGAATGTAAATAGCGTCTATTTACGCTGTCTTTTGCATCTTTAGGGTCATCTACGTTGGATATACGTTTATTGTTAGCACTATACGTTTTCCCATTGAATTTTAACGTATTTTTTAATTCAGATGACAAATAACCTTTGTTTATTGCATCACCGTTTTGATTTGGTTTACCAACGTTGATAATTCTATGATCTTCTGCGTCATATGTGTTATTTTGTAGTCTTAATGTTGGCGATATCTTTTCCTTTAATATTTTTAAATTTATTGCATCGTTTTCATCCGTAGGATCTTTTATGTTTTTTAACCTTTTATTACTCATATCATAATCTCCATCAGGTGTTTGTGGTAAACCAGCACTTCTTTTTAAACTATTCGCATAATATAACCCATCCGAGGAGTAACGTCCGAACTTGTCGACACTCATGGTGCAACTGAATAGTATTCTAGGGAGTAACGCATTTTTATGAGATTACCCCACGGTTTCGGAGTTCATCCACTAAAGCCACCCATTCGTTTTCCAATCCAGTATGACCCGCTTCTTTAGCTTCATGTATTAGTTTCATTCTATCCACCAATTTATTGATATTATTGTAATAAATCACATTTGTGTTATATAGTTTCTTCATTAAACCTGTACCTGTAACAGATTTGTTTCTTTTTCTTGGTTCTGGAGCACTAATATCCAAAGTGGATGACACAAACCTTCGTTTTACAGGTTTTCTTGGCATTATCGGCATTGGTTGTCTTCTGGTTGTTGGTATTAACTTGGATACAAATACTCTATATTTTAAAGACCTAGATCTAAAAACTGGTTGGTCAGCTAAATATTTTCTCCTGTATGCATTGGTGTGTTCCAAAATCTGTTTATATGCTTCCATGTCTTCTTCTTTAACTAACAATTCTAAAGGCTTTTTTTCAAATAATAATTCAAATAATCCTCTTGTGCCCTTATATCTTTGATTACCAACAATAATATTATAATCTTCATCAATGTTTACCGGGCTATTACCAACCATTAAACCTTATTCTGTTAATCTTACTCCATAACTATGGTAGTTTTTATTAGGATTTATTCCAGCTAACATTTTTATCATGTATTTCCTTTCTAAAGGTCCTTTGTTATGAATGTTTTCACCCAACAAGCTTATGTTTGACGGACCTTCCCTTGCTTCTTCTTCTTTTTCCTCTTCACTAGCAGTTGATACATCTTCATGTCCTCTTTTAGCTTTTACTTCATATAATTCTCTTATACCACTATAGTCTGGTGATTCTAGCTCTCTTTCAGGTTCTCCACCGGTAAAACCACTATATGTAGAGGATTCCAGGTCTTCATCACTAAAATCTTCTGATTTTACATTTTCTCTTTCAAACTTTGTAATAGGTGCAATTGCATCTCCTTCCAAAACGGGTTTAGCAAATTTTTTGTTTAATTGTTTCAAGGGTTCAGTAATAGGTTTAAAAGTAGATTCAAGAAATTTCTCCCTTTCGCTAATACCTAATTTTAATGCTCTGTTTTTATCTCGAATAGAATCACTAAGTGATTTTATTTCCATTATTAACTTTTCTTGGTTAACCATGTTTGTAGCAAGACGTGTTGTACAACAATGAATGTTTTACATCATGATCAGTGTATTAGTATAAATTTATCAAATCCTATCCTGTATCGACCATTGTTTAGCGGTTGTTCCTTCATAATTGTTAAAAACCCATACTTTTCAGCCCAAGCCTTTCCACACAACTCTTTAAATCGTTCAAATGGCATATCCGCACTTACATGGTCATAATATATGTGTTTTAGGTTGGTTTCATCCTGTTTAAATACAATTAACATGTTTGCATTGTCTCTAATGAGCTGTTTCGGTATTTTGCTGTAATTTTGACTAATTTAAATGCTATCTATGTTATTATGTCGACCCATGGCGAAGTAATTTCTTATTGTATTTTGATTTTCACAAGATACGTCGTCAAATATGAATACTGAGAATGGTTTAGCCTCTTGCGGTTGCATGACACTCTCGCTCGCGTTGAATTTAAAATATTTAACTTCAGGCACATTATTGAGTATTTGTTCCAATAACTGATATTTTGGTTGTTGTAGTGACTTTGAAAATACATATAAATTATTAAAACGTAATCCTTTAGGGTTTGTAATCAAATTGAATACTACATTTGTTTTTCCACAATTGGAAGGACCGGTAACCAGACAACGCACCGTGTTTGCTAACAAAACACCGTGTTTCCCAGTATTGAATTGAGAACCATCCACTGTGAGTTCATCTATATTATTAATAGTAAAATTGTCTTTTTGCGGTATTATCTCCATCCTTTGTAATGGTTCAACCCAAAATGATGCTCTATTATTACATTAGATCCTTTTTAGGTATCCAAGAATCTTCCGTTTTATTAAATCCTAACCATCGTACTTTAACCTTATCCTTTTTTCGTTGCAACACCTTTTCGACTAAATATACATCACCTACTGTTGATTTTAACATTTCATGTCCATAAAACCCTCCTTCAAGCAATTGTCCTTTATTATCTTTTAAAATGTAAGTTTCTGGTACTGTAGGTTGCACCTTAAATACGGTAAATACCTCATTTGTCCAGTTCGGAAGATCTCTTTTACTGAATACACCTTTGTATTTGCTTATTCGCACTTTATCGCCAACATTAAACCTTTTAGGCTTTAGTTTTTCAACTTTTGGTTTAGTATTCATTTTTATACGTTTTAATACAAGTTTTTCATTTTTATTAGTCACCTGGCTTGGTTTCATACCGATAGTTCTATGAAACTTGTTATTGTAATCGCTTATAAGTTTTGGTAACACATCAATCCATACGTGTGATCCTCTGTTGGAAAACATCTTATACATCGCACCTTTTAAAGTTTTGTTAAATCTTTCAATTATTGATGCTTTTACCTCTGAATTGGTTGAGTAATGGTTAATGTTGTGTTTTTTCATTAAATTTGCAAATTCCTTATTAAAATATTCTTTTCCATCATCAGTTTGTAAATATTTTATAGTATGTTTGTCTCTTTGTATAGCTGTTTCCATTGCTTTTGTAACACTTTTGCCACTTTTATCTTTTAGTGGTAAAGCATCTGCCATTTTTGAAAAACAATTAATAATAGTCAATATGTATTTAAATCCTCTATTTTGTTTACTATAAGGAATCATTTCGATTAAATCCGCTTGATATAAATCATTTATTCCTTTTATCACTGTATTTCTTCGTGGAAACTTTCTTCTTGCAGGTTTATGAAGTTCGTTGACAATTTCTTGCTTCAAGTTCTTCATATTGCAGGTTTGAATGTTTCATGTATCACATGTATAATCACAATGAATGTTGTCTTAAATATTCACATCATTTATATAGGTCAATTTCTTCCAAACTTGTGTAAAAAAATGGGGAACACGGCGTTTGACTTGCCGTGTTCCCCATTTTTTTACGGAAGGAGAAAGGAATAAGGTTGAAGTTGTAGAAGGACGAAGAATAGGTTACTAGTCGATAGGGTTTAGAGAGTAGTGGCCAAAAGGAAGAGTATGAATTTTGTCGGGCATAATATGTCTTTTATCATCCCGAGCTGACAGTGCTTTTTTAGTTTCAGTCACACTGTAGACTTGATGTTTAAAGCTTCGGATATTGTTGAATGTGGCCGAGATGGTAGTATCTTCAAACAAACAGGTCTTGTAGTGGTCAAATGTTACATGTTTTTTCAAATAAGATGTCTTTACTCCTTTTGCTTTCTTGACTGTCGGTGTATTGTTATCGTTGTACATCTTAAATGAATACAATTTTGACATTAGTGCTACTAATTTCTTCTAATGGCATTCCGTTTGCTTCATCTTTAAATTTTCCAATTACTTTTTTATTCTTTTCATTATAATTTGGGTGGTTCTTCGGATAGTCAAGAAAAGTCGAAATCTTCTTTGTATGGAAAAGTCCTTAGGTCTTCATACATGTCTAAGGTCTTTATCCAGTAGATAAATGCGTCAGTATCCATGTATGCGACTCCGATGTTGTCCCTTCCGTAGTGTTTAACCATTTTGTTATAATGGAAATCATACATCAGGATTTTACTTATATCCAAAATCGACATACCGATGTACAACGGACGATCCATCACTATTGTTGTTTTCTTCATACTGACAGCAACTAGATTTTCGTTTATAATCATGGATGTTCCGAAATTTGGTTTTTGAACTAACTTTTCCAATTTTTCTAGGGTCAATTACTAATTTTACATTTTGTGTTTTCTCTTGTTTTCCAAAGTCTTCCCAAAGATGGCGTTGTTCATTAATTTGTAGAAGTCCTTTTCAAACGCTGTTGTCGCTGCAGCTCTTTTTGTAGTGTTAGAATCGATGTATGGTTTCAACCAACAAGACTGGGTGAATTCAATCGCTCTGTGAATTGTCACTATACGTAGACCTAATTCAAGAGCTTGTTGAACTACCCAGTAGTGAGCCACATACCGATCTTTATTCTTCAAGGTCATCATCAATTTTGGCCATCTTCCTGTCGGTGAAACTTCAGTCTTTGCTAGGAGAGGAAAGTCGTAGTGATGGTCATGGAAGGTGCTCAGGATATTCGAAATCACAGTCCAAGATATAGCCTTTTGGACCATCCTTTGGAATCTGTAAGATGTCACCGATGGTGGCCGGGTCGATCCATTTGAAGTCAGCGTAGGGAAGCGGATTTGACATTGCCCAACCATAAAGGTTGTTTTGCGTCAAAGTAGCCAAGGTAGACCGATGGTTGTTGCTCGTCAAAGCCGGGGATGTACTTGTTGTTGGCTTTGACATGACGTGTTACAGCTTGTGTCAAACCACCCCGTACACCAGATTCCATCATGAGCACCATATCTATATCTGTTAAAAGTTCCAATCGACAGTTGGTTGACTTTAGCATAGCTTGCCATGCTAATCCTGGAGATGTGTACGAGTGTAGAGGGTCCAGTCCATAGGCGGAGAAGCAGGTGTTTCGAAATTCTTCCATCACATCGCACAGCAGAGTTACGTCCAATTTTATATAAAAGTCTGAATATTCCCCTAAGGTTTGAATGTTTAGTTGGTTCCAAACATTACAAGCACGATTGTAGTCTTCAATGGAGATTTCACTTTCGTTTAGTTTGCTGTTGAAGGCTTCAATCGGTGGCAGACTGGTTTCTTCAAACTTTTCTGTAGAAGTTATATAATCATAGGGGAAAACTCCTTTCCTTAATACTAGGTCCAATTTATCTTCAGGTACAATTTTGCTTGTTTCTTTTAAGTCTTCTCTTCTTAGGTTCTCTGACAATTTGGCTAAACTAGATGGCATAAATCTGTAAGAGTCTACGAAGCGAAGTTTAATTTTACCTACTGTTTTTGAAAAACTGATGTACTTTTCCAATGTTGTAGCAAGAACATCAATTTTACCATCATCTCTTCCTAACTCTGGGATAATAAAGTGGGAGTCGTAGCCGCTAAGATTGTGTAAAACAACAGGAATAAAGTTTGGCAGTTTGTAATTTATATTGCATGAATTACAAGCAGCTCCTCTGTATAACCCTGTCAGATGATCGTGGTCTCTTACTTTTTGGTTTTCTTCACTAAAGGTCTTCTTGCATAAATAGCATCTCGTCGCTACGTTGTATTCTTCTTGTTCATTTTGGTTTAAAGGTTCCATAGGTACAACATTACCGTATAAGCGTTGCGTCTTTTCAGCAATGTCATACAACAGGTCTACAAAATACTTAGCGGCTTCTTCCCCACGGTAGAGTATTGGAGTGGATGTTAAACCATAGTCTTGCAATTGGGTTTCAGACAAGGTCGACTTCACCAATAGGCAAAAACTATTGGGCTGGTGCAGCTGGTATTTTGTTCTTCTAGTCACCTCACCGTTTGACAGCTCCTGTGGTACTAATGTAGATTCAAAATCTGCGTAGATGACCAGTGGAATACGATATTGGTGGACTGTTTTGTTGAATCGGATAAACGCACGAGATGGTGGCGGCAGACTAACCTTCACTTCATAATTCTCGTTACAAAGTCTTTTGTGTTCCATCAACCATTCAGATCCTCCACGTCTTAGTTCTTTATATGTGAAACAGAAACATCTTTTACACACTGTTAACCTACGTTTCTGTTTTGATAATTGTGTTTGAACCAAGGCTGCAAAGTCCTTTATCCATACATAATGAGAAGTATCACCCTTATTTATCAATAGCAAAATCCGTGTGGTTACTCTGCTCCACTTTTACTACCCGCAAAGGATAAACGTTGTTTGAATCATCCAAACCAAAGACATTGACTGAAACGCCAGGATTTCTCTTTTCAAATTTGTCAATGTCTTTCAAAGTAACTGGGTAGGTGAGGCCTTGAAAGTTGTAGCGGTGTTCATTCTCGTAATATTCCTCTACCAACTCTACAAGGATTATCTTTAACATAATAGGTTAACATTGCATACTTGAAACATTCATTACCTTCATTTTGCACATTCCTACACGAGTTAGTGTTTTGGATTTTCTTTGGTAAAGGGATAAAACTACTACCCCTTAAACCATATCCATGCTTATGAACCCTAACTCCATACCTTCAATTGATGACAAAGTCCATCCAGATCCTCTTCCTTCGTGTTCTTGAAGTTTTGTTATAAGTTCCTCCAAGCATTCTTCAATAATATCATCGATGTTGGAGGTGAAGGTAAGGGTTCTGTTTTTGGTAATGAACGCTCTCAATGCTGTTTCACTATCAGTATTGTTAAACATAGCCTCTAACACCATTCCAAATTTAATAAAAATTAATCTTTGTAGTTCTTCCCTCAAAGTTTGACCAACAAGTTCCTTAGCCTAGGTTCTGAATGTTTCCAGTTCCAATTGAACATTATTATTTTGAAATGTGTTACAACTGGTCCTGGCAAGGCTGTGGTGCGCAGTTGTCTCACATCTTCCAGTTCTTCTTCCATGTCCTCTTCTTGCATGTCCTCTTCTTGCATATCCTCTTCTTCAATAGGTCTTCGAGTATTGGATGGTCCCAGCACCAGCAAATTGGATCACACTAGGTCTTCTTCTTTGCATTTGCTGTAGATAGCTGTCCCAGTAGTCCATTTGCTTCTGGTGCTCTTCCAAAAACCGGTCAATTGAGTCTAAGTCTATTTCATCAATGATAATATCTTCTTTTCCATCTTCTTTTTCATGCAATTCTTTGTGTAGGGTAAAAAGATCTTCGTCTTAAAAGATTTCCCCACAAATGTCTCAAAGAGCCATTTCAAACAGTTTGGCTTTGAATGTACACTCTGCGAATGTCCACGCAATAATGAGGCAGCACGCTCACAGGGTCCCTTTATATCCGAGGCACAAAGGTGGGGGAAAGTGACGTCATGTAGATCCGGGTTATCAATCATGTAGTAAATTTGGCTTTTACATAACCATTTTTAATACATTTATCAGCAGGCTTGATAAATCGATGATATTTGGTCTAAATCCACTAGTTTGTACAAGTTTTTTCAAAGACGTCTGTTTGAACATGTTTATGTAGGTCAAGGTCATTTGGAATTATTATTTTGAGCGGGGGATAGAGCACTAAGCAGCATGCTAGTCCATTGCTGCAAAGTGATCTATCCCCCGCTCTGTTCTAAACAACCTCGATCAAATCCAAGTCCTACTTTAACACATTTTATTCCGCCAAACACTCATATACAGCCGTACACAACATGTATTTCATATGACTTTTCCTTATGAGCTTGGTAGGGAGAATTACATTAATTTGATACTTATTTCTACCGTTACACTTGCTCCATTCTCAAAAAGGTGTAAATAATATAGTCCTGGATACTGTTTTGTATCACGTCCTGCATGTTCCTTAATAAAGTCAAAAGCCAATCTTTTTGAATATTCATTATGAAACACTTCCCTCACACAAACAAGAATTTTGTCTTCCAACAATTTCAGTTGAATTGATGTTAGTTTGCATACATCATCCTTGTCTATCAGGGTAGCTTGTAGGTGAAAGTATTTAGCGGTAGTTTTTGCGTTCTGTCAAGTAAACAACAAAATTTTTTATACAATTTCTTCTCATTGTCTGTAATACTATTAATACCGATCAGATTATAGTACGAAGTTTATAAGGTATACGACGAGACATTTTTGGTAACCGGTCTTCTTAAGAATGAGCTCTTGGATAGCCACTTCCAACGAAAGCTGGAGAGTGAATGAGAAGCGCGTGCAACCTGGAAGCTTTATATCCCTACCGGTCGCCCCTTAGGGGTGGGAGCGGGGCGGAGGTGGACTATACTAAGTCTGAGTGTCTCAGAAAAAGTAAAAAGTAAAATTTTCTAAGCGTTGGCTCAAACCTGTAGGTACTTCATTTACATCTACGAAAATATTCTAAGTCCAGAGGGGCGGGGGCAGGGGAGGGGCCGGGGGGGGTTCGCCCCTCAGGGGTGGTTCAAGGTCACCAACTACACTTCTACTCTAAGTCTGAGTGTCTCAGAAAAAGTAAAATTTTCTAAGTGTTGGCTCAAACCTGTAGGTACTTCATTTACATCTACGGAAATATTCTAAGTCCAGAGGGGCGGGGGTGGGGGTGGATGCAGGGGGGGGGTTCACCCCTCAGGGGGTGGTTCAAGGTCACCAACTACACTTCTACTCTAAGTCTGAGTGTCTCAGAAAAAGTAAAAAGTAAAATTTTCTAAGTGTTGGCTCAAACCTGGAGGTACTTCATTTACATCTACGAAAATATTCTAAGTCCAGAGGGGCGGGGGGCGGGGCTCGCCCCTCGGGGGGGGGGGGGGGGGGTCCGCCCCTCAGGGGTGGGTTTAAGCTCACTGACTACACTTCTACTCTAAGTCTGAGTGTCTCCCCCTAAAAAATGGAGACGAGGCTTTACTATATTTAGGTCAAGGTCACTAAAAAACTTTAAAAAATAAAGCCCCACCTGGGGCATTTAGGTTGCCATCGCTGTAGCCTCCGAAGAGACCCAACTATGGACAACAACAGACTTGTATGTTAGTAATACCTAACCGTTAATAATTTAGGTCAAGGTCACAAAAATTTAAATAAAATAAAGCCCCACCTGGGGCATCCAGGTTGTAATCGCTGAAGCCTCCAAAGAGACCCAACTATGACAACAACAAAACATCCAATGTTGTCTGACCTTCACCACGCAAGAGTTTTAAGCATTTACTGCATTGCTAAATTTTTCAATAGCTAACAAAAGTCATTTACATAATTTTGAGAGAGGTTGAGGACAGCCCTAGTGGCTTACGTCCTCGGTCCGAGTGCAGAGGCCGCCGCAATTTTGCCTGCCAGCGTACAAACGGACGCGAGTCCCAAACCCAGCCGCAATAGTGCATGCCTGAGAGGACCCATGCTAACGTTGGTATAAAATAATTTTACACGGGGGCCTACTCCCGTTCCCTATTTTTTAATATTTAAGTTTAGCAATGCAATAAATTTTTATAACTCGTTACTAGGTCAAGGCCACACGAACATTAAAAATGTTCGGCCCCGTACATCCATGGCGAACCATGAATGTTCGGGGGCCTTGGGGACAAAAACACAAATATCTAACAAAAATTCATTTACATAATTTTGAGTTTCCCAGAAGGGAAACAGAGGTTGAGGACAGCCCTAGTGGCTTACGTCCTCGGTCCGAGTGCAGAGGCCGCCGCAAATTGGCCACAGCTGTGGTCTGCATGCCAGCGTACAAACGGACCGAGTCCCAAACCCAGCCGCAATAGTGCATGCCTGAGAGGACCCATGCTAACGTTGGTATAAAATAATTTTACACGGGGGCCTACCTCCCGTTCCCTAACTTTAAAATTAATTTGAGCTGTGAAAAACGCTCAGGGGGGAGTGCTAAAACAAGCGTATACATATTAAATAAATATAACACACAGGATAAATTAATAAATAAACACATATAAAGAAGTATTACAGAATAAGTTTGGGGGCAAAAACTCAAAAAGCTAACAAAGTTTCATTTACATAATTTTGAGAGAGGTTGAGGACAGCCCTAGTGGCTTACGTCCTCGGTCCGAGTGCAGAGGCCGCCGCAATTTTGCCTGCCAGCGTACAAACGGACCGAGTCTCCAAACCCAGCGGCAATAGTGCATGCCTGAGAGGACCCATGCTAACGTTGTATAAAATAATTTTACACGGGGGCCTACTCCCGTTCCTGACTTTAAAATTTAATTTTGAGCTGTGAAAATGCTCAAGGGGAATACTTATTCTGTAATAACTTTCTATAATATAACACACTTACGGAATTAGTTGAGCTCAACATGGTGAATGCTGGAACATAACATTAAACACATAGGGTACAATTAAAAGCACTCAAATATAAAACAATTCCCAACGCCAAAACCCAATATCTTAAAACTATACAAGTCTTAAAACTAATACAAGTCTTAAAACTAATACAAGTCTTAAAACTAATAGAAGTCTTAAAACTAATACAAGTCTTAAAGTTACATTAGACTTCGCTAAACAGTGAAGGCGCCTTTCAGTGTTTAGTGATGCCCATAGCGGTCCGTCCCGATCGTTCACGTTCAAACGCTCGGGAGCGGACTGCGAGGCGGCTGTGGCCGGGCCGCCTTATATCCCCACCGGTCGCCCCACGTCACTACGTCATGGGGCGGAGGCGACCGGCATGGGGCGGGGGCGGGGCTCGCCCCTTGGGGGGGGGTCCGCCCCTCGGGGGGGGGGGGTTCCGCCCCCAAAAAATGGAGACAGGGGGGGTTCCGCCCCCCAAAAAATGGAGACAGGGGGGGTTCCGCCCCCCCAAAAAATGGAGACAGGGGGGAGGGTCCGCCCTCGGGGGTGGTTCAAGGTCACCGACTACACTTCTACTCTAAGTCTGGTTCAAAGTCACCCACTACACTTATACTCTAAGTATTGGCAGTACCCCCACCATAGTCGAGTCCCTATGCTACACGACGGTGCTCAACCAGTGTGTCTCAGGCTTGCATGCGGTAAGCATCGCTGTTCTCCAACTCTATACATGTAAGTATTTTTACAAGTTTTGAATCTAGGTCAATACACTTTACCTCTGGGACAGTATCGACTTGTAGTATTTCTGTGTTTGACTCAAGGTCATCACACTTTAACTCTAGCACGTCGGTTATCGTACCAGAGGTGCTCACTATCCTAACTTGTAATGTTTAGGGTGGCGTTTTCACGCCACGTAGTATCGCCATGAGTGTCCAGTCCAGATTTTAAGTTAAATTAATTCTACTGTGATCTTTTCCATTTCCACAATTCGTTTTGCCAAGGAGTTAGGTGTCGTTTTATAAAGTGGTATTTCTCTAAAGTTATTGGGATTGCAGGATACAATTAGTTTATTTAGACGAATTTTCATCTTGGAGTTTAAACACAACTTCCACTTTAACTTTGCTTCTTCGGCCCCTCGCAGCCTAAGCTGTACAGAAGTGTTTCTTCTAGTGCCAACTCGGGCCGAGAGAACAGTGTGTTGACTGTAGGACAGCTCATGGTGAAGTGATGCGATACTTAAGCGTACAACCTGACCTTCCCCCACCACTGTGACCTTCCCCCCACTCCTGCTTTTTACCCCCTACACTTTTGCCTTAGCTCAATTGCTACCAACAGTCTCTTAGTATTGTGCGGACTTTTGTGAAGGGAAACCATGTCGCGGGACACTTTAGGTAAGAAACTTGGCCGTGTTAAGTCTTTATTAGTTGCTCAGTGTCCACCGCTCAAGGTCAAGCGGGTTTCGACTTTAGCCAAGTGGCGTAAATTGTTGCGCGGGACACCCTAAGTTTTATACCAAACAGACTAATATAAGTTTTACTGATGAGGATTTGTTTAAAATATGGATGAAATGACTTTTCCTTGCAAAGTTCAGTTAGTTACACCCATTCCTGACAGTTTAGAGTCATTTCTGTGACGTCATGGGTGTGACGTCAAGGAAGTGACGTCATTATTGATGACGTCATCGATTGCATCATCGATGACGTCATCGATGACGTCATCGGTGAGGTCATTGACCTCGATGACGTCATCCCTCAGGTGACCTTGAACTGAGCCAGCACCCGCAATTTGCCACTACTACTGGGGGCCGAGCATATGCTCTGAAAACTTGTTCTGTAAAATTGCGATTCTTATTAGTCTATTTATCCCTATAACAAACGTTGCCCTAAAATGTCATAACGAAAAAGGCATATTTCCATTCGAAAAGATATCGTTCGCTCCTGTCGTGCCAAAAATGTGGGCACTTATGTTCAAACAGTAATTCCCTTTACTCATCAGATAACATTATTTATCCATAGAAATATAAACTTACACAGTACGCTGTTAGGTACATTATTGTTAGCAACCAAGCAACCATTGGAGTAAAGGACGTTGAAATGAGAGAGTTCTTTACCTTGATAGACCAATAATTTAATTAGACAATTCAACCCAAACTTCAAATGGAATGTACAAGACTCTACAATTCACAATATTACAGTGGAGCAATTTTTGAGGAGAAACCTGATAAACATTGAACTCAAACAATTAAAAAATTACCCAGTAATTTAAAAAAATCTTTGTAAAAATACTGCCAAGTTAAAAATTTATCTAACAAAATTCTTATTGAAAAGAGTTTTTACTCCCCTACCAGATTATAAGTTAAGTTACTGTTTAATCGTTTAATGCCACCCCCTCTTCACAACCAATAAGTTATACAAGACAAAGATATGACTGGTCCCTCTGGCCCCAAAGTGGGGTCCCAAAGGACGACGTGGGAGGTAAAAAGTATGTAGTAAAACACAAGACCTTAAAAGTTATGGGTCAGTAGTCCGTATAAAGAATCGTGTTACGTGTTAGAAGCAAGAAACGGTAACGGAGGAATGCTCTTTGTTGCATCTCTAGAGGAATGCTCCTCGTCGCAACTGTTCCTGTTGCGTTTGTAACAGTTCCACGCAACATGTTACTCGCGCATGCGCAATAGGCGAGGATCATTCCTCGATCGAGACGGATGTGACCGCGTCTGTTTTCCGGATTATTTTTTGGTTTCGTGCAACGTTGGCGTAATGACCCTTCTCTTTGCAGTTGAAGCACTCAACTTCCGATTGCGGACGCCTATTCGCCGTACCCTCGTCAACTCGGCTTTGCCCCTCTACCGGTGTTTTGATAAGTCGAGTCGTACCGTCCATTACTTCTCTCTTGTGAGGAGCTCGTGGAGGGATAAACGACCTCGTCCTCTACCTCCGCGTCCATAGTTAGTACTACGGACATCCCTGTTCACTTCTACATTACCCTGTCTCGGGGCCCTACAATTACGTGCTAAGTGACCGGGCCCTCCTGCAATTAAGCAAGTGGCTAGGGTCGAGAACACGGCTTTTTGTTCACGTGGAGGATGGCTCCTCTCGTCCGCGGCCACCATTACTGCATCTTCCCACTTTTCGGGAAATTTGTGTCGAGTTACCTGCCCTGCGACGCCCGTCAATCCATGCAGAAAGGCGTGTAGCATCCGCTTCTCTGCTTCTCTTCGCGCACGATACGCTGTTCCGCAGCGTCCTCTCTCGGTGTAATCGTAAGCGTGCCTAACCGCCTAATTCTATCGGCAAAAGCCTCCACGCTCTCGTTCTTCATTTGAACCGCGTTTGTCAAATTGGAGTAATGGTAGTGCTGAGTTGTGCTTCCCTGTGAAACGGTCGACAATATCCTTTTGAGAGTATCGTACTCTACCTTGGCTCCATACTTATCTAGTAAGGTGGAAAGGAATGTGGAAGCAGGACCCTTAACCTTAAGCTGCAAGATACGCACCATGTCTTCCTTAGCCCATCGTCCCGTCACAACTGCACTTTCAAACAGGCGGAAAATTTCTTTTACGGTGGGATCCGTCCATCACCTCGGAAAACTTCAATAAGGTTCGCAACCGACAGATCGTAGAGTCGGGCGGGCACGAGAGGTGCGGCTACCGGCGCAGCGGCTGGAGGATCTGGGGAACACCGGGTGGAACCCCTGGTGGGTTTGCTTCATTATTTGCGGCCGGAGGGATGTTATCCCTTTGAGGTGGAAGTGGCAATGGGGGAGGAGTCCTAACCATTTTTACCTATTGTTTATACAAGAAGTGCTAATTGACTAGTTCTCCTCGCGTCGCTAGTGTTGTGGTGTACTCGTAGTGACGTCTTTGATAACGAAGAGGTCACCGAAATAACATGATAACGCACAGCGATAACAACCCAGGGTCACTATAGTCGAGATAGTAAAAATACCAGCTGCGATTAAACCGCAGACAAATTAAACCACGTTACAGCAAAGCCCCATGTGATGTTACAGATCTATTCCGACGGACTCCCTAGAAATCTCAATCGAGGTAATCAATGACAATCTGCGTTACTTGAACCCTGACAACATTACTTTCATTAGTGTAGTTGGTATTTCTCCGTTTATGTACTTTTCTATTATACGTTGTACCAACGAACGCAGTAAGGTTTCGCAGCCTTCTAAGATAAGGTCTGGATTCGATACCGGTAGGTAAAACACAGGATTTGGATTTATCTGACTCATGTGTTTCTATTTAGTTGGTTAAATAGCGTTCAAATATTATCATGGCCCTTACAAACCCTTGTATTGTTTCCCAAAATCCGGAACAGTTGCTATTAAATTTAGGACGTCGTCGTACACTTCAAGACGCAAGCGCTCTAGATCAACTTCTCCCAACACTCCCTGCTATGCGCATCAAATCTCTTCCGTCACCAACTCGTTTATTACCCACGCAACTACACTGTCTACGTTGGGCAACTGGTCAAACGGAGTCGCCTCAATTTCCGATATTATGTCAAGAAAATCCGGCAATTGTTCACCTGACATTTGTTTTACAATTTGGTTGTTCGATTACTTGGTTTGGGCTCGTCGTAAATTACTTCCGATTTTTCTCCGGCAAAGGTTACTTGTTTTAAGTGAGCTCCACTCGTTACGCCTCCTACTGGTTGAACGTGCACGTAGTGAGCGGTGATAATAGCAGAGCGAGTTCCTATTTTTGTGAAAAGCTCCGATTTCAATTCTTGCGGACCCGAGCCTGTACCCGAATTTGAGGTCTCCCAAACGGTCTTTTCTCCATGCACACGCTATCGGATTTTGATTCCTTTGAATTCTTAGAACCCAGATTGATCTCGGTTAAATCTACTCTCGCCTGAAAACCTCAACGACCCAAGCAGCCTTCCCTTTGCTATACAGCCACACTGATCCTGCCTTAGATTTACTCAATTTTTTCCCAACTACAGCCTTGATATTCACCGCACCTGACTTACAACCAAATTTCGATTTCTGCCATCGGCTTCTAGCTGTGATACCCTCTAAAGTAAGTTCCCAGTACTGGAATCCTGACAACGTATTCAAACCTATCCACAAAATCAGTTTAACATTTTTCCCTATATACTTAAAATAAAATTCTTGCTGCACCTTACTTAACTTATTAAACTACTACTAAGGGTACAGAAGTCGGTAATGGTGAGAGAGCTATATAACTCATTAAAATAATAAACTTATTAAAACCTTTCAAAGCAATGAAAATTGTTTCTAAAATTGGATATTTAAAATTGGACCTTAGACATTTCAAACTTAAAATCCGCCACTTCTGACACCATTAAATGTCGTGCCGAGCATGTGGGCACTTATGTTCAAACTGTAATTCCTTTACTCATCAGATAACATTATTTATCCATAGAAATATAAACTTACACACTACGCTGTTACGTACATTATTGTTAGCAACCAAGCAACCATTTGAGTAAAGGACGTTGAAATGAGAGAGTTCTTTACCTTGATAGACTAATAATTTAATTAGACAATTCAACCCCAAACTTCAAATGGAATGTACAAGACTCTACAATTCAGTAAACATTTCGATCAAAACAACAATTTTATTACTATTGACAACAACAAAATCTCAAAGTGAGTTCATCACTAATAGGATTAGTTTAAATGTCTAAATGTCTAAGTCCATAATTAAAGAAAATTGAAATAATTCAAAGTGCTTTTAATGCAAGTCGGTAATCATCGAGATACAAGAAAGAGAACTTACATAAAACTGAGGGTGTGATCTGGTGGAAGTCCCAGGGAGTGAATGATACATAAAATTGTACATAGGGATTCCTCCAGTAGGCCCCCACCATTTTAAATCTGTTATCATAATATTCCTTATATGGTGAATCCTTGAAATGAAGTGTTCTGATTGGCTGTGGTTTAACTTGACAGTGGACTGTCTCTCCAGGAAGTCGAGCTTCCTGTGAGTCCGCGCGTGTCAACAGACAATAAGATTTTGGGTCTTTAAACTAACTTTCATTAAATCTCCATGAAACTAAAAGAAATAAGTTTTTGAATAAAAATGGAAATCTGTATTTTGTTTATCTGTTAGTAATTATAAAATAACTGTATAAGTTTATTGCACATCATCACACTCCGTTCGCTCTCCTTCACTACGAACTTGAAAAACCCTTTCCGTGTGTGGTTACCCACTTACACTAAGTTTTTATGTTGGGTTTAATCGTAATATTTTCTTCATAAAACCAAACATGATTTCATCTAAATACCATATAATATTAACTAAATACAAAGGAAGCCAAATTAAAGTAATCTAATAGATTTACTAATAAAAATTGTAAAATGCAATTTACAATATTCACCATTTTGTTTCCATAGATAATATATACAGGGTGTCCTGGACCATACACCCCTGTATACACCCCTTTTAAATTTTACAGAAATAATTTTTGACAAAAACCTACTGTGCCATTACAGGTACATCAGTTATGCCCTATCGGTTGACAGTAATTTCAATGTACAATCTGTACCTGATGTTAACTTTCCAGACTGAATGTCACTAATTTTAAATACAAACACCCACATTTATGACATTATCAAATTATCCACGTAATTTTAAGACAAATTTACAATTTAATGTGTGCCTAAGAGTTTATGAGGTAAAATTTTGAACTTGAAATCTAGATTTCACCCATAAGAGTAACATAGAAAAGTTTTTTAAACCTATATCTCTGATCATTTTTGTTAAACAGATAAGTCCCAGCACAAAAATGTCTTAGACTCACCTTTTAAACAGTTTTCAATCATAAATTATTGGCCCTGTAAATTAGTTTATTTTCTCATAAATTTTACAGTATGGAGAGGGTTATTACATTTTATAGTAAAGTAAAACTAAGTAGGTTATAACAGATATTTTATAATGGGATTTTATTTAATATGAGGTTCTAAGACATTTGCATGCTTGGGCATTTCTGTTTAACGTAAGTGAACATTTTCTTATGTTCTTTCTTAAGGGAAAACTAAAAATCAACCACTTTATCTCATAAACTGCTAGGGTTAGCGAAACAAATTAAATCGTATAGTTGTCTTAAAATTTGTGTGGAATCTACAAATTGTAATAAAAAGTGGGTGTTGTATTTAAAATAATTCACTTAAGGCAATGTATACAGAACCGGATAAGTAGGGACATCCCTCGTTAAAACATTTAGTTTTGCCCCCTAAAACCAGATTAAAATAAAGCGCTTATGCTAGGATTCTTTTTATTTTCACATGAAGTGCTCTTTCTACCTCTTAAATGTCAAAATGAGCATATTTGTTTACAAAAAAAATCAAAACAATAACAAACGTCTGCAAAATTATTCTAGCCATCTGTTTCCATTCAACCAATCAGCATGATCCTTGAATACAAATTACGTCTTGGTAGTGCTATCTGTGTTTCGGGGGCGGCGTTCTCACTTCCACATAAGAAGGATGCCCCTACTTATTCGGTTCTGTATAACATTGCTTCTGGTCTGGAAAGAATATTTCTGGTACATCATGTACATTGAAATCAATAGAGAGTAAAGGTTTACCTGTAAATGCACAGTTGGTTTTTGTGAAAAAAATGATGTATTTAAATTTTAAATGGGGTGTACTAATGGTGTTGGACACCCAGTAAAATTTATCATTTTTATAATGTTTATTATATGCATTTCATTATTATTTTGTTGTCTTTGAAAATTGTTTGTCCTTTTTTCATCTGATATAAATATAAAACTGTCTATACCTCAATAATCTAAGCTATTTTGTTACTTTTTTTATATTGTTATGTAAATAATACATATCACTATCACTTTATAGCTACATGTCGGCTGTAACTAAAGTGTATTATTATGTCGAAACTTTGTAAATTTTCCACCATATTTCTGTTCCATGTAACAGGATTTTCTATGAAACCATTCTAAAAGATATGAGCTTTAGCGGGAGGCAGTAAAGAGAAATGGAATGAATATTTTATCGGCTTGTTTCCACAACAATATATTGTGTTTTAAAGTACATCCAATAGGCTCACTTGTAGGGAAAAGCCTATAAATGCCATATGTCAAGAAGAGTACCAATCAATTTCCTAACGTGTTTATTATTATATTAATTGTCTATGGATTGACATATTGAGTAATTTACAACCATTTTAAATTTAAACAATACTTCACACATTAACATCGTGTTTATTACATCAAAATAAATAAGTTTTGCGAATGATTCGCCTTTATTTTTATGTCTCTTGTCACAACAAATCCCAACAAAACTAAATAGAAACTGTATACATTACAAACTTTTACTCTAATACTATCTCCTGAATAAAATTCTATTCAAATGTAGTTGACACTATCTTTCGCTACAGACTTTTTAATTTTGTGTTGCTTAACATTTATACCTTTTATTTATTTATTATGAAACAGTTCAGAACGGTTTAGATTACTGATAATTTAATTAGTTTTTATGTAATCAAATTGGGGGCTGACGATTTAAAGCTACATATTTTTATCTTTATATATATTATATATATATATATATATATATATATATATATATATTATATATATATATATATATATATATATATATAATTTATCTATTTATTTATTTACTCTTACGCAAATTTTCGAAAGTTTCCTAACTTATAAATTAAATATAGTATACCTATTTTAATAGAGGTAAAAATAGGTGTAAACATATTGAACATATAAAACATTTAACCAATTTTTATAAAATGGAGTATACTACAAGTGATTTAATAAGTTAACCCACACTTGTTTTAATTTATCATGCTTATTATGTTCATCCATAATGCCTTACAAACGGTCTTTAAAGAGTATTAAACATTGTTCCGGAAATAATGTAAGTTAATTTAAACATTAATGAAAATATGAACGCCGATTACAAAATATGATGAAAGGGTTATTTTTTTAAGTTTCTGTATAACTTTGAAATAGACGATTTCAAAACTGGAATTATTTTAAAACTAGTATCGATTTTTTTTTAATATTCCGATCAATTTTATGAAAGATACTTTTTGTGGCAGCATTTTGAAAAATGGTGGATTTAAGACGTTACAGAGTATTGTAATATAATTAAGTAAAATAATTATTAGTAACACAAAATAATAAGAGAATTGTCAGAATGATACATATTTTAAGATATGTTTTTCCTACAACTATGTTGTAGGAGGCAGGAGAGGTGGTGGGACACAATCTGAGGTAACCACTTTACCTTAAGTGTTCAGGTCACGGCAGCCATGGACCGCTGACTCTTTACTTTTAAAATTTACATCTTTTACGGGTGCTAAGATTTGATTGAAATCTAAAAATAACAGGATTTTAGTAATATTTTTAAAAAGCAGTTTCTGGAAATTAGTCACTTGTAATTGATTGAAACATTTTTTTAAGCTTATAACTTGTTAGTGCATAAAAGTATACGAGTTTATGAAAAATGCAATGAGAACTTATGTGAAAACTAATGTAATTAAAAATGGTACTAAACCATCTTACTTTCAAAATGGTAAGATGAAGGTAACAAGATAATTTAAGATTGTTTGTCCTGAATTCACCTTTTTCAATTTAACGTCACAAAGAAAACTTATATCACAGTTAAAAGTAAAATATTTTATTCTACTAGTGTTTTAAATGTTTTGCAGTTTTAAAATGGTATATTTAAAAATTAGATAAAAACCAAATAAAATACAGACTGTATTACATTTGGTTACTAATGGTGTACACTATAATTATTTTCAAAACAAAAATAAACTTTATACATACAAATTTTATATTCTTTTAAATCTTTTAATAAAATATTCTTAATTAATTACTATGCATGATAAAATTTAAAAAAATCGTTATTTAACAGTTTTATCTTGTTTTACAAAAAAAATTAAATGAATAATTTTATTACCTATATGCAAAGATAAAGCGTTGGCCCCAAGGTATTACATGAATGGCATTCTTTACTATGAAAATCACTTAATCGTTTCGTAGGGAACAAATGACAAATATCAAAGTTAAGTAACACAAAATGTAACGAAAATTAGTGTCACCTACACTTTGACGTGGATGGAAGTTTAATCGGAAGATATTATTCCAATAAAACGCTGCAATGTGTAGAGTTACATTTTATATTTTCTTTTAATTGTTAAGGATTTCTCGTGGCAAAAAATATATAAAATAAAGTTGAAGCATGTTTTTAAATTCCTTTTTTCTTAAATCCATTACAATGCTCATGTTTCATTTATCCCTTACTTTTATCTGAATTTTAATAATTATGTTTATTGAAATTAATAATACAATATTCTAATATTATAAGTGTTAAGGAAATTTTTTAATATATTTCTAGAAATAGAGCATGATAATTTATTTTCAAACGTAGAAGCTTATTTGGATACACTCGAAAACACGACATATTGTTGTGGAGATAAACTGGTAAAATATTCATTCTCTTTCTCTTTACTGCCTCATGCTCATATCGTTTTGCAAGTTTCATTCTAAATCCTGTTACATACAACAGAATTTGAGTGTAAATTTAAATATGTTTATCTAAATTATACACTATGGTTATTGCCAACATGTATGTATAACATAAGATTATAAAGTATTTATTACGATACGTAATACAACAAAAACTAACAAAAGAATCGCAAATAATGAGATATAAAAATTTCATACCTTTTTTCAGATAAAACAAGAACGAAAAAAGAAAAGAAACATACATACATAAAATAATGTTAGACTGAAAAATTATAATAATAAAATGCGACTAATAAACAATTATAAAAATGTTGAAACTTAATATACGTAAACTGCAGAATCATAATGGTGAATATTATAAGTTATGGTTCAATTAATTCGTAATATTTAATTTATTCACTTACTTTAACATTTGCTTCCTTTTTGTTTAGGTATGTTCAACAAATATATTTATACTTGTTTAATACCTAAGGAATTTTTCTGTAATAGGAACTCATCATACAATTTTCAACAGATTTCCAGGTTTTTTGGTGTCGTTGTATAGGGCTTGGTCTGTAGTTAATTATTTTGAAAACGGGCAAACAAATTGATGAGAATCGGACTTAAAACGAATACACTACCCATCTTTGAAAATTTGAAATTTTCCCTTTGGAATAACATTGGGATTCGGTTGAGAATTTTAACACCTGTTTATGTACGACTGTAAATAAAGTATAGTTTGGATGATTACTGATATATATTGGCTTGGTAGGATTTAGTGATTTAGAAATAAACGAAACTTTAGCAATGACACATGGTAGTCCAAACTAAATTGACTGTTTTCGAGCAACAGTTACACTAGTGTATATCGGTTATACATACCGTGTAATATCAACTAAACACTAAGCAGGTTATTATTTTGAACCAAATATATACTGTTTTATGAAGCAAATATTTGAATTGATTTTTAAACTTGCTTTACCTACTTTTAAAACCATAAGAAAACGATGGTCTTTTTTCGTAAATTGAATGTTTTCCTTGAATTGGGTTTCTTTAATAGTATTGCAACGCAATTTGGCATCCTGACCACGGAGCTAATTAAACTTCAAATTAGTCTCTTGAGAAGGGTTTAGGCACTCGAACCAAGTGGCACTGTCCTGGGAATCGTAATTGACTTCGCCGGTATCGGCCACTGAGTATCCTACTAATGCCAGTAAATATACCTCATGTATGTACCAACAATTTAGATTTTTATGAAATACTTTTAAAAATGTTAATACTAAAGTAGAATATAAACCAATAAAATTTAAAAAGACATATTTTTTACAAATAGGTGAATAAAAGTATGTTTGTAGCAATAAGTATGCACTATAAGCTTAGTTCTCATATTTTGTTATATTTTTTGACTTTTGTAGAAAACAATGGTTATGATACATTGTGCTATTTATTAAACACAAACATAATTCATCTTTTGGGTTATTTTTATTTTTTATGTTTTGTTTAGTGAAAACTGATTAAAAATTCCTCTCAAAACTTGACAGGAATATGAATCAATGTTCTTTTAAATTAGACACTGTTGGATCTGTAGCGTAAATGTAGTTATCACGAATCATAGTCCACTATTATAGTTTATTCTTATTTGCACTAATTATGTATGTTTCTCTATATGTATTATACCATCTGCGAAATTGCTATGAACAAGATGTTAAGATAATGATGCAAGGTTCTTTCGAAACGGCACAAAATAATAATGAGATTATTACCTGACTAGGTCTAGATAATTATCTGGCATGACCCCTTAGCCATTTGATAAATATTTCCTTCGATAAAAAGTAAAGTATTACATAATTTCCAAAAATAATAATTATTTAATTTAACTGTGGTCAAAATTTAGTTTAAGACCTTATAAAATTAATGAGGATAAATAGGATTTAGTTTTTAATCGCTTAAATAACTCAATAATTGTTTACAAAACTTTAATTCGTAAAACTAACTTTAACTTAAAAATACTTAACCGCTATTTACGTTTAGTTTTTGAAATTCAACATTTATCAATTATATATTATAAATATTAAGCTTTAGAGGAAGGTTATTTTTTTGTCTATTACTTATATGCAGCTTATGCTTATGTAAAAGCAAAGTAAATTTTCATATTTATTCGAATGTTGTTTTTACTATAATTTTGATTGCCTTTAATTGTAAAAATTGTTTGTTTTTTAAGTTACGTTTTAAAAGTAAATTGCGTGCAGAAATAATTTGTGGCACAAATATTCCAATAACTATACTTTTCTATTTAATCATGTGTAATACATTTACTGTTAATACTACGTTATTATTACTACATGACACCATGTCTAAATGCCAGGTACTCAGTATTTATAATAAACTATTCTTTTTTTCTTTGTGGATGAAAAATTGGTAAAAATATTAGGGTATCTTTTACTTTTATTAATTGTTGTTTTTACCTTCAATATTTATAATTAAAAAAAAAAAAAAAAAAAAAAAAAAAAAAAAAAAAAAAAAAAAAAAACTAGAATATTCACACCAATAGTGTAGTGAATATTTATACTATATTAAAATGTATAAAATTATTTCGAGACCAAAATATTTTAAAAATAACACCGCTATCTGATATTTTGAATTCAATAGTAGGATTAATTTGCCAGTGAACTTATCTGACGGATTCATATAATATTCCCTAGGAACCAAATAAAAACGTAATAAAACCGAGCTCCTTTTAAAACGAATTTCGGTCTCTGTGGAGAGCACACTTCAACCTGGCCAGTGTGTAAGGGATGTAAACTCGGCGGCATCGTAACACCTGGATACTTGCAATGCAATACTTTAGAACACGTTATACTGTCATTAACTACGACTAATGTTTGTATTATTTATTATGACTTGGATTATTCTTTCATATACATTTTAATGATATAAAAAACTTCATATTTATAGAAATAAAATTTTTCTGAGCTTATTGGCCTCTAGAAATTTGATATATCCTTTTGGTTTAGAAAAAAACAAAACACTAGTAATAATATAAAAATAAAACATTAAGAAACTATTTTGTTTAAAAGTAAAATGAAACATTTGCCACTAATCAATTGTTTTAATACAAGCCTTAACAAAAATTCTTTTAAGTCTGACTAGGTAAAAAAGTTATTTTTGAACCAATATTCCAAATAAATTTAAAAAACATTTAGATTTTATGAAAATTGTGAACGCAAAACTTTCAATAGTGGATATATTTGGCATGATTACAGTAACAGTTCTATTGATATAATTATTATTTGTAATATGCAAGTGGTGGTAAGTATATGAAATGGATTTATTTAAAATTATAATTAAATATTGTTTCATAAACTAATGAAAAAGGAAATAAAAGTTCAATGTAATTATTTTTTGTTGTACTACAAGGACCTCAGTACCACAAAACACAATATCCATTTAACTTAATATAAATTTACTTAACTCAAGCATACAAAATGCAGTTTATAGTTTTTTGTAATAAATGAAAACCTGAAGGAATTCAGTTAATAAAATAAATCTTTGTAAATAAAATAAAAAGTATATTATGACCACTCAAAAATTTGTTATCAAGTGTAAAGGAAAAAAAGTAGGTAAAGAAAGTTATGATAAAAAACTCAGAGGAATGGATAAGAATATTTTATAAAGATACTCAAACAAAAGCATGAACAAAGAAAAAATAACGGTTAGTAAAATAAAATTTTGAAACATTTAAGTCATAATAAAATAAAAACTATATTATGTAAACTCAAAAATTTGTTATCAAGTGTAAAGGAAAAATAGTAGGAGTAGTGCAAAATTGGGGATGCTGGGCCAGTTAAAGGTCACCTGAGGGATGACGTCATCGAGGTCAATGACCTCACCGATGACGTCATCGATGACGTCATCGATTGCGTCATCGATGACGTCATCACCAATGACGTCACTTCCATGACGTCACACCCATGACGTCACAGAAATGACGTGCTGATGACGTCATCACCCCTTACGTCATCAAAATGACGTCACCGACGCCACTAAGGTCAAGGTCACGCCGAAACTTAAAATATTTTGGCACTTTTGCCATTTCTCGCACTACGCTCCGAGTTTCAGTCCGAGTCCCCGTGACCTTGACCACTTGGAGCGAATATTCGACGATAAACGGCAAAAGTGCCAAGTTAAACCTGAGTTTCTGACATGACTCTGCCTAAATGGGCAATCGGTAATCCCTCAAGGTGACCTTGAACTAGCACAACACCCCCAATTTCATATTACTGTGACCTTGAAAACCTAACAACGGAGCGCCGATACCGAAGCGCACCCCACGACAGTCACCAAGCGACTGACTGTCAGGCTCTGTGTACTCTAGGTATATGGGGAAGTGGAGGGGGAAATTTCAAGGTCATCCAAACGGAGTTTTAAAAAAGTTGAAGAGTAGAAAGACTACTCTTGTGCTTCCTGGGCGACTTCATCAATTTCCAACGGATCTGTAAACCAATCTGATCTGTAGCGGCAGGAGTCCAGAAAACAGGTGCACCACCCATCAGGTTGTCCGTAGCACTTCCGACAATTGGTAAGATTAGAGAAGTGAAACTTAACACACCGCTGCGGACAACAAGTGTAAAAGTACTGGGACTTATAAATTTTGAAAGTCTGTAGTACCGGTGGTGGCAGCTGTTGGTTCTTGCATCTACACCTGCAACAGCCGAAGCATTCACATTGCCGGCAGGCCAGCCCATCCACTTGCCACCTTGGCAAGAGGAAACACTTGTCTTTGCAGCAATAGGTTGTCCCAGTCTCTTCCTCCCAACGCTTCTTTGCACAATACGTGACGCCTGGCACCTCCAAACACTTATGCTCGCAACAAGAGATGCGCTTACTTTCCATAGTTGATGCTGCTTTGGTGAGGGAGCACGATGAAGTGATGCCGTGGTCAGTGGGAATGGGGCTTATATAAACTAAGGCGAGTGGAGGGGGGAAAGGTCAAGGTCATTCAAATGGAGTTTTAAAAAAGTCAAAGAGTAGAAAGACTACTCTTGTGAGTCAAGAGCGATTTCATTGATAGTGAGTGCTTCGGTATGCCATGTTGATCTGTACTGACACGCTCCTAAATAATGTTTGCAAAAACCTGAAAAATGATCGTTGCACAATTTGCAGCCAGTTAGCTGTTTTAATTTAAATTCAATGCAACGTTCAGGGCAGCAAGTGTACTTATGCCCTCTCATCTAGTACACATGAAATGTCTTCAACTCCGGTTTTGGCTTCTTCCAAGACTTGCACTTACACATGCACTGACCAAAAGCTTCACATTTTCTACATGCCAAACCATCCACAACATCAATGTCATTTGGCCATGAAAAACATTTCCGTTCGCAACAGTAATTGAGTTGACTCTCCATGTTGCTGCGGCGAAGGTGCACGATGAAATGATGCTGTAGTGAGTGAGAGTGCACTTTAATAAACTCAGTGGAGGGGGAAAGGTCAAGGCCATTCAAACGGAGTTTTAAAAAAGATGACTAGTCATCCTCCTCCTCCTCGTCCGTTGTACTCGGAGAGCTGTCAGACAAAGAGCCCCGCGCAGGTGCTCCCCAGATGAAAAACATATCAATTTTAAAACGAAGACCTGGATCTTGCATCATCAACTCCTTTAATTTATCACATACTAAGTCGACCTTGTGTAAGGTGTCAACAATAAGCTTCCAATTTGTTGGCTCAATATAACTTGTAGTTGAATCAGCCTCGCTGATAACCACATCCTCCGGCCGTATTGGAGTGTAAAGATGTGTAAAATCCCTTGGCTGAAGCTGAGCTCAAGCTGGCTGGAAGTGGAAGGTTGAGTGTGGACCCCTGTCGCATCGAAATCCATAGTCATCCTACATTCAATGTTAGGGTTTTCGTTTAAAACGTATACCAATTTTTCATGCAACATATCCACTTCTGCTGAATCTTGCAGATGAACATTCCACGAAAATGGCCATTTTTTATCCGTAGTTGAGTCAACTTGAGAAAGAGTGCTGTCCGCCATGATAGCTAAGCAAGGAATGAGGTGAGCTACAGACTGTGGTAACAGCATTGAAAAGTAGAGGGGGTAAACCAAAAGTATGTGGAGGGGTATTTTCAAGGTCATTCAATTTGGGTTTTAAAAAAAGGAAACACTGGAGGGGGAATTCTCAAGGTCATCCAATTTGGGTTTTAAAAAAAAGGAATGAAGGTTACTCCTCTTCAGCCTCGTTGTCTCCCACATCTTCATGAGCCTCGTCCCCCACATCTTCTTCGACATCAGACTCACCGTAAGGATAGATTGGCGACATCGGTGAATATTGTGGTGAGTGCTGGCCGTCGTCATCCTGGCGCAATCCAACTTGTCGTAATTCAAATTCATCTGAATTACAATCCCAGGGTTGTCCCGCAGTATTTCCTTCATCCGTTCGCAAATCGTTTCCAAATAATGTACACTATCAATCGACAGTGTCCAACCAGTACTTGTACCGACATCAGTTGTGGAGTCAGCTTGGCTGATGGTGTTGTCTGCCATGGTTGCTTGTCGGACAAGGAATGACGGTTGATGTGATGCTCATGCAGGAACATGGTGAAGTGGTGGGGGGCGTGGTGGAGTAGTGGGGGAAGTTTCAAGGTCATCCAAACGGAGTTAAAAAAAAGGAAAACCTACAAAGTAACATTAAAACTTTCCAATTGATGGTGGCGAGCGTTTTCTTCTGCAACCTTGCCGACACATGTGACTATGCCATACAGTATGAAAAGTACAACCATAATAAGGCCGAACAATAAAAGATAGCCGTTGACTATCATGATATTTTCTGAGTGGATCTGCTTTCTTCGTATCGCCCTCTCCTGCATCCTCTTCTCCAACTCGTGGACGAAGTCACAGCAAACGTGAGGACATGTTTTATCCGTTGGTAGGTTTGCCATTGTTGATGTTGTCGGTTTGGCTGTTGAAGATGGAATGAGGTTTCCAATTGTGATGTGCCATGTACATCAATAGTCAAGTGGTGGGGGTAGCAAAGCAGTGGAGGGGGAAGTTTCAAGGTCATTCAAACCGTGTTTTAAAAAACCTATCTTGTTACTGAGCTCATATGTCAGTAACAAGATAGGAGTTTTTGCTCATTTACTTCTTTAATGTAATGAAAAAATAAACATATTCTACAATGGTTAGAACAAGAAATACAACTGCTAGTCAGCTGAAGTAATCTAAGTTGTCCGGCTCGGTCTTTATGGACGTCGGTGAGGAAGCTGTCGAGGAGTGTCCAGGCTCTTCCCTTGGCTGCCGGGTGTTCCGTATATTGCAAGCGTAAACTTGCACGTTTATACGGTAGCCTCGTGCCACCATCAGCTGCAACTCCTTGTACAAGTCGTTTAGCTCCTGCTGAGTCTTGATGCTCACCTCCTCGTAACTTGCGCAGCTGACGTTCAGAGACATCCTGATGTTGCTAGGTTGGCTGCTGGAGTAGAAATGAAGCTGAGGCACAGCGTTTGGAGGTACATGAAAAAGTGGTGGGGGTAATGGCGGTGGAAGTAACGGTGGTGGGGGTATGGAAAATCCAATTAAACACTTCTAAACTTTTTCCATCGATACAATGGGATGGAACAAATAGCACAGGTGTCCTTGTAGTTTTCAAATCTAAACATCGGTGCTAGAAATCCGAACTGTTTTCTACCACCTTCCTGTACGAACCGTCGAAGGTCTCTGACGGCAGCATCGCCACAAGGCCTACAAAACTTTTCCCCGTCTTGGAACCTATACCAGGAGTATCCCGAATACCCTCTATTATCTTTCTTGTACTCTTCGATATCCTGCTTCACTGTTATAGGGATATTATCTTGTAAAGCCGTCTGGAATAAAGATGCGTCAGTTATAACTCGTTGTAAGCAAAGCTCGTACAAGGTGCTCATCGTTTGCTAGTTGGCAACAGACTGACCGTTTTTCTCATCCAAGCAGGTTTGAATCCTAGTGCGGTAGTGGGGGTAATTGTGAAATGCAAAGGTCAAAGGTCAAGGTCACCCGCGAAGCTTAAAAAAAATGCAACATATCAATATGTGACAAACTTCACATATTGATATGTTGCATTTTTTTGTTTTTTTTATTTTTTGTTTGTCTTTTATGATTTATTTATTTATAAAACATTACAATAACATATGTACAACATTAAAACTTAAATCTAACAATGCTGCTTGTCAGCGATGTGGATGGTCAACTCTGTAGAATTGCTACCCGTGCAGCCGTGGGACACCAGGTATAGACACCCGGGTTGAATAGAGCGAAGATCCTCGTTTTGTAGAAGATGGACGAATCTCTTGGGCAGGTACACCTGGAACTTTGGTTCATCCCCGGAGTAAACGGTGCCTCGCTGAGACTGCAGCAGATGGCCTCCCCAACTGTAGTCTCCATCTTCTTCATAGCATGGATTATGTAGTGCTTCTCATCTTTAGTTCCGAGCACTTCTTTATAGGTAATATTGTTGACTTGGAGTGAGCATTGAACTGCTCGACCAAAGTCTGAAGGAACTGGTGAGATGCCATGGTCAGGTTACAGATCGTCTTCTTGCTCGGAGATGTTGTCGTCTCGGAATCTCGAGTAATACTCATGCCAGGTCCCGGTCTGCTCCCCACTTATATAACCCCCGTTACCCCCACCACTCCCCACTTCCCCACTTTGAAGGTAAGAGGCGAGTTTATAGGCGTTTTTCAAAGCGCAATGTCTATCCTTATCATGTTCTGGGCTTTTTGTACAAATACATATGGTTTCCAGCATGTATTGGTAATTCTTATCCAATTCCACGTCATTAACCGGAACATGAGTAAATCCTTCGATCCATCTTTTATTTTCCAGTCCCTTTGTGTAAATATTGGTAAACTTGTCTGAAAAGTGATGCATAATGTGATACAAGTCCGTGTAACTTGTAAAACCATCATACCAATCGATATGATGGAAGTGTTTTGAAATCCATCTGTTGGTAGTAGCGGCTTTACTAGTTAAAGATGAATAAGAACATGGTGGTTTAAATAAAAACGAATAAGGAACACTTGTATTCATGTCCAAAAACACAAGTTCTTTTATAATGAATCTATCATCATTACCACGAAACGCTTGAAACTCAATAATACCAGGCTTGGACTTTACTTGTTCTTCTTCTCCCTTGTCCATTTTGAAGGTCACACGTCTGCTCATTATGAAGTCAGGAGGTCAACTGATTTCCACACCACGGAAGGTACTACTTTTATACCAGGCCGTACAGTTGTTGGCGCGTTGGTGTATATTTAACGTGGGCCCCGTCCCCAATAGGCCTAACCCCACAAAATGTTGGTTATTGTTTTAAAAACTAACCATTGTCATTTAAGTTTCCATCTTTATATTTTCCTTGTTTTCGTTTTCATCACTAACACTTGATTCTTCTCCTCCATCTTCTTCTTCTTCCTGTTTTACTGATTTCTTATGTAGTTGAGCGTCTTTTTCCAATTGTCTCCACATCTGTACTTCATGAGGAATTCTATTAAATATAGAAGTATCCACAGGTCCGTATAATATAGGTGCGTCCGTTTGTTTATCCAAAGTGTCTTCCAGATAATCTTTAATAATCGAACTTGAAAACACCAGTTGTCTCAAATATCTTGTTATAGGTTCAGTCGCACAAGTTAAAATAAAAAACTCCTCTCGATTAAGTTGAATTTTGTTATCATGTCTTGTTGTGTCTCTAAACCGCAGCTGATGATCACTACGTTGTTTAATAATATCGATTTCCACATTTGAATCTAAAAGTCCTACTCTTGTCTTTCTTCCAAACATGTTACTACTTAAATAGCATTCTAGCAGATGCAAGTGTTTCATAAATGATTCCCAAGCACTGTCCGTAAACAAAATCATTTTGGGTCCATGAGTTAAAATTACAGTAAGGGAATAATCTGACGATTTCATAACACCGATTAAAACACTTTTGTCCAAACTGGAAGAGATTGGGTAAAATATTCGCAAAAATACCTCACTCAATATGTTTGGAGAAATATTATCTTCAATATCCCTTTTTCTCTTTTGTATATTCTTTCTTCTTTACCTTTTTCTTCAACATTATTACTGGCGTGAAGTTGTCCGCAAACGTTTTGTTCACCTCCTTCCTGGTGACCTTGAGGATCTAAAAACTCAGATATCTCCTTCTCAATATCTACCACATTTTCAGGTGTACCACTAGGAGAAGCCATATTGAATACGATGCTACCCATACAACAGTAGGCAACAAACTGATGAGGAGCGGCCTGTACGCTCTGCTTTTATACTCGCGGAATGAAACAAAACCGGTTTTTACAGTACATTCTTAACAATTCCAGTTAGAGGTGTGTATGTTACAATTTTATCATGTAGAATTAAACAGTATGCAGTTGTATTAGCCGGTATAGCCGCGTTGAATTCCATTTCTATTTTTATATCCACACTTGATGATTTTACTGATTCATTTTGTTTAGAACAATCAATTACAACTATTGGGTAGGCATCGAAATATTTTTCAGGTGATAATAAAGGTGTATTTGCTTTACCGTAATATGAACTTTGGAATCTTGCGTACATATCGTACAATATACTGTATTTCTTCTTAGTGAATGACACATTTAAATTGTCGTATGGAAAGAATTGTGAATTTAAATAAACTTTAATATTTTTCAAGTCACAATGATCAAATTGTCCTGCATGTTTAGTGATGTCGTCTCTTCTACCTGTTTGTAAACCAAATATAATATACCTGGCTCGTTCTACATAATTTGATGTTTTAACAGTCCAAGTGTGTCGATCCGTAGTAGGTAAACTGGGATGCTCATGGAATTCCCAACTTCTAAATGGAATAACAATATCACGATCGGCTTTTAATTTTCTTAAAAGTAGCATTCTATGCTCGTCAGCTAATTTAACATGTGGAACTCTCCATACAATTTTGTCTAATTTTAATTTCCATTCTCAAGTTGCATCAGTCGTATTATCTGCAGCTTTAATAATGTCTTTATCGTTAGAAGACCTCAACAAAACAAATTCTTGTTTAACTTTTAATATTATTTTCCTATAATCTTCAGCAAAACCAAGCAACAAACGTAATGGAATATGAAAATCAAAATATCCATCTGAATTTGGAGTGATTGTGTCAATTGTAGGTAATACCCATCTGGCAGGTTTAAGTAAATTGGTTTCATTGGGTGTTATAGATGTTAGTCCTTTTAAAGTCGTTGTAATACCTACTTTTTTAGTGGAATCAACTGTTACACCTGATATTTCATATCTAATTTCATCAAACAGGAAAGCCATAGGATTATTTATAAATGGAACTGTTGTACCAGCAGTAGTACCGTCCTTTTTAGTAACTTTTCCTTCAATATACAAGTAACTTTCACATGGTAGTGTGTAAATATCTTAATGTTGTATGGGAATACGAATTTCATCGTTATTGTTTAATTTCGATGAAGTGTAAGGGTTGTGGGTGTGATATTCTTTTTCCCATAGGGTTTTGTTGAATGTTGGACCCTGCGCTATATCCAGTATATCCATAATCGGTTAATTTTAATCCAACTCTCTCTAAGAAACGAATGTTCTCGCGTGTTAACTCCTCCACAGCTGAAGAGCTACTAATGCGGTGTTAAACCCATGGTTTTTGTATTAAAGTGTCGATTTTAAATGTAATCTAATCGTAATAGGCTCTTCTCTGAAGTCTACCAAGTTACCGTCTTGATCCAATACGCTCAACACGATGTCTGAAATGAAAGTGGTGTTCAACGGTAGATATACCAGGTTTTTGTGGCTTTTCAACAATTTTAAATCCAGGTGGTACACTTGGGTAAAATGTATGTATGATATGGGTGTTAGCCCCATCCCTGTAAGCTCCTTGTATTATGTTACAAGTTATGTCTATACTATTGACTTTAATATTGTTACTGTTTTCTTACCGGAATGTGTTACATCTGGTTCTAAAACAGGCTCATCGTTGGAAAATCCTAATAAATCACCAATTGAGTTTGGTTGAGTAAAATCTATATAATATTTGGAAGTAATTTCAGCCTTCATCGTATTATTATTACCTTTTAATGTTATATTGTCTTTTCCCATTTTAGTTTGCAAAAATTCATTTCTATGATCAATTTCATAAGAACCTGTGGGTAACCTGCACTCTTGTAAGTCTGTAAATTTTCCACTGGCATCTTTTCCCTTATAATAATGCAATACGTTATTTTTACCTTCCGTAACATTGGGAATAGAGTTGTAAGTTGTAAAATCCAATAGTGCCGCCTCCAAAATCTTCCTTTTTGCAAGCGTAAAGCTGGAAAAAGGATACTTCGTAAAGTGGACGATTTTCCTGTTAATGATACCGTATAGGAAGACATCTCAATAGTGACTGATACTTTTAGCTAGAAATTCCAAACATAAATGGCCGCATATTGAAGTATTATCAGGTTGTTCTCTTTTATAGTTATAATATATGTTTTTAGCAGATTTAAAGTAATTTTGAAGTTCTTTTGGTGGTGGCAAATTACCGAAACTATCAAAATAATATACATTGTTATTTAGTTTATTATAACAAACCCAATGGGTGCCAGGCCCTTCAGTATTATCCAAATTTACAATTCTAGTCTCATTTTGCCACATTTTCTTTGGTAAACTGTCTTTCATGAACACACCGCGGAAAAATGGTATTTTTAAACAGGAAATATATTTAAATAATTAAATATTGGTTAATGCTTTATGTGGTATGACCAATTGATTTCTTTCATTTAATATGCCCGATAAGGTCTTAGGTAAAGTCCTGCCCCGTTTTTTACCATTGACCACATGGTGGGCTTCTTCCTGCCTTTTCTTGTAGATCGTCGTCTTCTTTTTATATTTCCTCCATGTTTTCTTGTGGTTGACCTCCTTTTTACTCTCCTTCTCCTCCTTCTTCCACCTCCTACTGCTGTTTTAGCCTTCATACCTGCTGTTACTGCTAAAGCTGCTGCTTTTTCTGCTATGCTAGCGTCACTTGATTTTACTCGTTGCCAAGCTATGTCCGCAAGCTTTCTGTCTGCTATCGATCTATTTTTTGAATCGGCAAACGTGGAATATGCGATATCGTGTTCTTTACAAGCCTGATCTAACTTATTTATGCCAGGATCGCCTCTTTCCAGTCGTTTTTTCAATTTAGTTCCTGGTCCGCAATACTGATAACCTCCCGGTATATGGAATTCGTATGGTAATGCGTCTATTGCTCTATTTACGATGGATCCTACTGGAAGTCGTTTTAAAGCTTTACTTAACAGAGAAACCGCTGTGGACGTGATCCCACCTCCTCTCCTTATAGTGTCTCGATATGGACTGATGTACTGGAACGTCATTATTGTCCTTTTATAATCGCAATGTACAACTCATGTGTTAACTCTATGACGAGTTGGACATAAGTGAAGTTGTTTATTGTGTTATTTTATTAAATATCAATATCAATATCACCCCAATCTGATGATCTAAACTTTTGCGTATTAGGGTTAATAAAGTATTTATTAAAAATTTCTCGTTTAATCCAACCACCTCTAGCGGATTCAGCAAAAGTATTATGACTCGTTGTTCCTTTTACTTGAAGAATATCCGGTGTAAAATGATTGTGTAAATCAAATAACGCATTACCTAAAACTTTTACAAGAAAATTAACAGTGACGGCATTATCCACATGTTCAGGGTCTTTAAGGTCTGTTATACGTTTATTATTACAAGTATACACTTTACTATCCTTTAATGATGTTGTGATGGTTTGTCCTACAGTTGCAGCATCATTTGGATCTCTTCCATTATGCAAGTTTTTTATTACTTTATTATTACATGTAAAAAATCTAAAAGAATGATCTGGATCCAGATGTACGGTTTGTGATAAAGCAGCTGCATTTCGAGCAGTATAACCCAATCTCATATTTGATAACCCTTTACCCATGTAATCCCAAGCATTATTTTTGTATGTTAATAAATTAAATTTTTCATTACCTTGAACAAAGTCATCCCCTTGCTTCGATACTACTTGATCTTGTTTTACAAAAGAGGTTGTTTCTTGTTTTAAGGTTTCCATCATTTGACCCACTGTTGCACCATCTGATGGCGCCGAACCATCTTTAACATTTGCTAAACAATTATTAAAACAATCTATAACCCCTACATCACGTATGATACAATGATCTTTAATATATTTTAGATTTACAGCATCGTTTTCAGTTTTTGGATAACCTATATCATTAATAACAAATTTATAAAAAGAAAATCCATCTTTTGTCTTTTCAGGTATCAAGGAATGTAAATAGCGTCTATTTACCCTGTCTTTTGCATCTTTAGGGTCATCTACGTTGGATATACGTTTATTGTTGGCACTATACGTTTTTCCATTGAATTTTAACGTATTTTTTTAATTCAGATGACAAATAACCTTTGTTTATCGCATCACCGTTTTGATTTGGTTTACCAACATTGATAATTCTATGATCTTCTGCGTCATATGTGTTATTTTGTAGTCTTAATGTTGGCGATATCTTTTCCTTTAACATTTTTAAATTTATTGCATCGTTTTCATCCGAAGGATCTTTTATGTTTTTTAACCTTTTATTACTCATATCATAATCCCCATCGGGCGTTTGTGGTAAACCAGCACTTCTTTTTAAACTATTCGCATAATATAACCCATCCGAGGAGTAACGTCCGAACTTGTCGACACTCATGGTGCAACTGAATAGTACTCTAGGAAGTAACGCATTTTTATGAGATTCCCCACGGTTTCGGAGTTCATCCACTAAAGCCACCCATTCGTTTTCCAATCCAGTATGACCCGCTTCTTTAGCTTCATGTATTAGTTTCATTCTATCCACCAATTTATTGATATTATTGTAATAAATCACATTTGTGTTATATAATTTCTTCATTAAACCTGTACCCGTAACGGACTTACTTCTTTTTCTTGGTTCCTGAGCACTTACATCCAAAGTGGATGCCACAAACCTCCGTTTTACAGATTTCTTTGGCACTAATGGCATTGCTTGTTTTCTAGTTGTTGGTACTAACTTGGATACAAATTCTTTATATTTGAAAGATTTAGATCTAAAAAGTGGCTGGTCAGGTGAATACTTCCTCTTGTATGCATAAGTCTGTTCCAAAATCTTTTTATATGCCTCCATGCCTTTTTGTTTAACTAATCCTTTAAAAGGTTTATTTTCAAATAATAATTCAAATAATCCCCTTGTACCCTTATATATCTGATCACCAATAATAATGTTATCATTTCTATCAATGTCTAACGCGCTATTACCTATCATTAAACCGTCTTCTGTTAATCTTGCTCCATAACTATGGTAAGTTTTATTAGGATTTGTTCCAGCTAACATTTTTACCATATATTTCCTTCCTAAAGGTCCTTTGTTATGAATGTTTTCACCCAACAAGCTTATGTTTGACGGTCCTTCTCTTGCCTCTTCTCTTTTTTCCTCTTCACTAGCAGTTGGTGCTTCTTCAGGTCCCCTTTCACTATATCCTGGTGATTCTAGCTCTCTTTCAGATTCTGCTCCGGTAAAGCCACTATATGTAGAGGATTCCGGGTCTTCATCACTAAAACCTTCATATTTTACACTTTCTCTTTCAAACTTTGTGATAGGTGCAATCTCATCTCCTTCCAATACAGGTTTAGCGAATTTTTTGTTTAATTGTTTCAAGGGTTCAGTAATAGGTTTAAAAGTAGATTCAAGGAATTTCTCCCTCTCGCTAATACCTAGTTTTAATGCTCTGTTTTTAGCCCGAATAGAATCACTAAGTGATTTTATTTCTTTTACTAATTTTTCTTGGTTAACCATGTTTGTAGCAAGACGTGTTGTACAACAATGAATATTTTATACCACGTTCAATGTATTAATATAAATTTATCAAATCCTATTCTGTATCGACCATTGTTTAGCGGTTGTTCCTTCATAATTGTTAGGAACCCATACTTTTCAGCCCAAGCCTTTCCACATAACTCTTTAAATCGTTCAAATGTCATATCCGCATTTACATGATCAAAATATATATGTTTTAGGTTGGTTTCGTCCTGTTTAAATACAATTAACATGTTTGCATTGTCTCTAATGAGTTGTTTAGGTATTTTGCTGTAAGTTTGGCCAATATAAATGCTATCTATGTTGTTATGTCGACCCATAGCGAAGTAATTCCTTATTGTGTTTTGGTTTTCACAAGATACATCGTCAAATATGAACACAGAGAATGGTTTAGCTTCTTGTGGTTGCATGACACTCTCGCTTGCATTAAATTTTAAGTATTTAATTTCAGGCACATTATTCAGTATCTTTTCCAATAATTGATATTTTGGTTGTTGTAGTGATTTTGAAAATACATATAGATTATTAAAACGTAATCCTTTAGGGTTTGTAATTAAGTTGAATACTACATTAGTTTTTCCACAGTTGGAAGGTCCGGTAACCAGACAGCGCACGGTGTTTGGTAACAAATTGCCATGTTTCCCACTATTAAATTCTGAATTATCCACTGTGAGTTCATCTATATTATTAATAGTAAAACTCTCCTTTTGTGGTATTATCTCCATCCTTTGTAATGGTTCAACCTAAAGTGATTCTCTATCGTTATATCAAATCCTTTTTAGGTATCCAAGAATCTTCCGTCTTATTAAATCCTAACCATCGTACCTTAACCTTATCTTTTTTCCGTTGCAACACCTTTTCAACTAAATATACATCGTCTACTGTTGATTTTAACATTTCATGTCCATAAAACCCTCCTTCAAGCAATTGTCCTTTATTATCTTTTAAAATATATGTCTCAGGTACTGTAGGTTGTACTGTGAATACAGTAAAAACCTCATTGGTCCAATTTGGCAGATATCTTTTACTGAATACACCTTTATATTTACTTATTCGCACTTTATCACCCACATTAAATTTTTTAGGCTTTAGTTTTTCAACTTTTGGTTTAGTATTCATTTTTATACGTTTTAATACAAGGTTTTCATTTTTACTAGTTACTTGGTTTGGTTTCATCCCGATAGTCCTATGAAATTTGTTATTGTAATCGTTTATATGTTTTGGTAACATATCAATCCATATGTGCGATCCTCTGTTGGAAAACATTTTATACATTGCACTTTTTAAAGTTCTGTTGAATCTTTCGATTATTGAGGCTTTTACCTCTGAATTGGTTGAGTAATGGTTTATATTGTGTTTTTTCATTAAATTTGCAAATTCCTTATTAAAATATTCTTTTCCATCATCTGTTGGTAAATGTTTAATAGTATGTTTGTCTCTTTGTATAGCTATTTCCATTGCTTTTGTAACACTTTTGCCGCTTTTATCTTTTAGTGGTAAAGCATCAGCCATTCATTAAAAACAGTTAATAACAGTCAATATGTATTTATATCCTTTATTTTGTTTGCTATAAGGAATCATTTCGATTAAATTCGCTTGATATAAATCATTAATTCCTTTTATCACCGTATTTCTTCGTGGAAACTTTCTTCTTACAGGTTTATGAAGTTCGTTGACAATTTGTTGCTTCAAGTCCTTCATATTGTAGTTTCCAATGTTTGTTGTGTCACTTGTATAATCACAATGAATGTTGTCTTAAATATTCACATCATTTATATAGGTCAAGGTCATCCAAACTTGTGTAAAAAAATGGGGAACACGGCGTTTGACTTGCCGTGTTCCCCATTTTTTTACGGAAGGAAAAAGGAATAAGGTCGAAGTTGTAGAAGGACGAAGAATAGGTTACTAGTTGATAGGGTTTAGAGAGTAGTGGCCAAAAGGAAGAGTGTGGATTTTGTCGGGCATAATGTGTCTTTTATCATCCCGAGCTGACAGCGCTTTTTTTAATTTCGGTGACACTGTAGACTTGATGCTTGAAGCTTCAGATATTGTTGAATGTTGCTGATATTGTAGTATCTTCAAACAAACAAGTCTTGTAGTGGTCAAATGTCACGTGTTTTTTCAAATAAGATGTCTTCACTCCTTTTGCTTTCTTGACTGTCGGTGTGTTGTTCTCGTGGTACATCTTAAATGAATACAATTTCGCCATCAGCGCCACTATTTCTTCTAAAGGCATTCCATTTGCTTCATCGTTGAATTTTAAAATTACTTTTTTATTTCTTTCATTAAAATTTGGATGGTTCTTCGGATAGTCAGAAAAGTCGAAATCTTCATTGTATGGAAAAGTCCTTAGGTCTTCATACATGTCCAAAGTCTTTATCCAGTAGATAAACGCGTCCGTATCCATGTATGCGACTCCAATGTTTTCCCTTCCGTAGTGTTTAACCATTTTGTTATAATGGAAATCATACATCTGGGTTTTACTTATGTCCAAAATCGACATACCTATGTATAACGGACGGTCCATGACTATTGTTGTTTTCTTCATACTGACAGCGACTAGATTTTCGTTTATAATCATGGATGTTCCGAAATTTGGTTTTTGCACTAATTTTTCCAATTTCCTAGGATCACTCACTAATTTTACATTTTTGTGTTTTCTTTTGTTCTCCAAGGTCTTCTCAAATACGGCATTGTTCATTAATTTATAGAAGTCCTTTTCAAATGCTGTTGTCGCTGCAGCTCTTCTTGTAGTGTTGGAATCAATATATGGTTTCAACCAACAAGACTGGGTGAATTCAATTGCTCTATGAATTCTCACTATACGTAGACCCAATTCAAAAGCCTGTTGAACTACCCAGTAGTGAGCCACATACCGATCTTTATTCTCCAAGGTCATCATCAATTTTTGCCATCTTCCTGTCGGTGAAACTTCAGTCTTGGCTAGGAGAGGCAAGTCGTAGTGATGGTCATGAAGGTGCTCCGGGTATTCAAAATCACAGTCCAAAATATAGCCTTTTGGACCATCCTTTGGAATCTGTGAGATGTCTCCGATGGTGGCCGGGTCGATCCATTTGAAGTCAGCGTAGGGAAGCGGATTTGACATTGCCCAACCATAAAGGTTGTTTGCGTCAAAGTAGCCAAGGTAGACCGATGGTTGTTGCTCGTCGAAGCCGGGGATGTACTTGTTGTTGGCTTTGACATGACGTGTTACAGCTTGTGTCAAACCGCCCCGTACACCAGATTCCATCATGAGCACCATATCTATATCTGTTAGAAGTTCCAATCGACAGTTGGTTGACTTTAGCATAGCTTGCCATGCTAATCCTGGAGATGTGTACGAGTGTAGAGGGTCCAGTCCATAGGCGGAGAAGCAGGTGTTTCGAAATTCTTCCATCACATCGCACGGCAGAGTTACGTCCAATTTCATATAGAAGTCAGAATATTCCCCTAAGGTTTGAATGTTTAGTTGGTTCCAAACATTACAAGCATGATTGTAGTCTTCAACGGAGATTTCACTTTCGTTTAATTTGCTGTTGAAGGCTTCAATCGGTGGCAGACTGGTTTCTTCAAACTTTTCTGTAGATGTTATATAATCATAGGGGAAAACTCCTTTCCGTAGTACTAGGTCCAATTTATCTTCAGGTACAATTTTGCTGGTTTCTTTTAAATCTTCTCTTCTTAGGTTCTCTGACAATTTGGCTAAACTAGATGGCATAAATCTGTAAGAGTCTACGAAGCGAAGTTTAATTTTACCTACTGTTTTTGAAAAGCTGATGTACTTTTCCAATGTTGTAGCAAGAACATCAATTTTACCGTCATCTCTTCCTAACTCTGGAATAATAAAGTGGGAGTCGTAGCCGCTAAGATTGTGTAAAACGACAGGAATAAAGTTTGGCAGTTTGTAATTTATATTGCATGAATTACAAGCAGCTCCTCTGTATAACCCTGTCAGGTGATCGTGATCTCTTACTTTTGGATTTTCTTCACTGAAGCTCTTTTTGCATAAATAACATCTTGATGCTGAATTGTATTCTTCTTGTTGATTTTGGTTCAAAGGTTCCATAGGTAAAACATTACCGAACAAGCGTTGCACCTTTTCAGCAATGTCATACAACTGGTCTACAAAATACTTAGCGGCTTCTTCACAACGGTAAAGTATTGGAGTGGATGTTAAACCATAGTCTTGCAATTGGTTTTCAGACAAGGTTGATTTCACTAGTAGACAGAAACTGTTGGGTTGATGCAACTGATATTTCGTTCTTCTAGTCACTTCACCGTCCGGCAGCTCCTGTGACACTAACGTAGATTCAAAATCTGCGTAGATGGCTACTGGAATCCTATATTGGTGAACTGTCTTGTTAAATTGGATAAACGCTCGAGATGGTGGTGGCAGACTAATCTTTACTTCATAATTTTCGTTACAAAGTCTTTTGTGTTCAATCAACCATTCTGATCCTCCACGTCTTAGTTCTTTATATGTGAAGCAGAAACATCTTTTACACACTGTTAACCTACTTTTATGTTTTGATAATTGATTCCATACCAAGGCTACAAAGTCCTTTATCCATACATAATGGGAAATTTCACCCTTCGTTATCAATAGCAAATCCGTGTGGTTTCTTTGCTCGTCTTTTACTACCCGCAAAGGATAAACGTTGTTCGAATCATCCAGACCAAAAACATTGACTGAAACGCCAGGATTTTTCTTTTCAAATTTGCCAATGTCTTTCAAGGTAACTGGGTAGGTGAGACCTTGAAAGTTGTAGCGGTGTTCATTCTCGTAATATTCTCTACCAACTCTACAAGGATGATCTTTAACATACTTGGTTATCATTGCATATTTAAAACATTCATTACCTTCATTTTGCACATTCCTACACGAGTTGGTGTTTTGGATTTTCTTTGGTAGAGGGATAAAACTACTACCCCTTAAACCATATCCATGCTTATGAACCCTTACATCCATACCTTCAATTGATGACAAAGTCCATCCAGATCCTCTTCCTTCATGTTCTTGAAGTTTGGTTATAAGTTCCTCCAAGCATTCTTCAATAATATCATCGATGTTGGAGGTGAAGGTAAGGGTTCGGTTTTTGGTAATGAACGCTCTCAATGCTGTTTCACCATCAGTATTGTTAAACATAGCCTCTAACACCATTCCAAATTTAATCTTTGTAGTTCTTCCCTCAAGGTTCCACCAACAAGTTCCTTAGCCTGGGTTATAAATGTTTCCAGTTCCAATTGAACATTATTAATTTTGAAATGTGTTACAACTCGTCCTGGCAAGGCCGTGGTGCGCAGTTGTTTCACATCTTCCAGTTCTTCTTCAGTGTTCTCTTCTTCAGTGTCTTCTTCTTCTTCTTGCATATAATTTTCTTCTTCAAAAGGTCTTCTAGCAGTAGATGGTCCAGCACCAGCAAATTGGATCACACTAGGTCTTCTTCTTTGCATTTGCTGTAGATAGCTGTCCCAGTAGTCCGTCTGCTTCTGGTGCTCTTCCAAAAACCGGTCAATTGAGTCTAAGTCTATTTCATCCATGGTAATATCTTCTTTTCTATCTTCGTCTTCATGTAATTCTCTGTGTAGGGTGAAAAGATCTTCGTCTTGAAAGATTTCCCCACAAATGTCGCAAAGAGCCATTTCAAACAGTTTGGCTTTGAATGCACACTCTGTGAATGTCCACGCAATAATGAGCAGCGCGCTCGATTGGGACCCTTTATATCCGAGGCAGATAGGTGGGGAAAGTGACGTCATATAGAAACAGGTTATCACTCATGTGCTAAATTTAGCCTTTACACAACCGTTTGTAATACATTTATCAGTAGGCTTGATAAATTGATGATATTTGGTCTAGATTCAATAATTTGTACAAGTTTTTTCAAAGACGTCTGTTTGAGCAAGTTTATGTAGGTCAAGGTCATTTGGAATTATTATTGTGAGCGGGGGATAGAGCACTAAGCAGCATCATTTACTACAAAGTGCTCTATCCCCCGCTCACATTCTTTTTTTTAACTTTTTGTTTAAACTTTTTACAACGGTGAAATATCACCATCAGAGTCGGAATCATTCTCATCACGAAATAGGTAGCGGTGACAATACATAATTCTTCTGGCTACTAACATCCTATCCATTGGACGATGAGGAGTGTCTTGTTCTTCTTCAATTTCCGACTCAGATGATGACTCTAATGTTTCGTAGGCCTGCAAGTCCACTTCATTGTCCATTGAACCAGCTTCGTCAGAGTCCGTTTCAATATCCATTATTTCTTCCTCCTCCTTCCTGGTCAACCGCGGGTAGTTGGTCCTCTGCTTCTATAACTTCTACAGGTATTACCTCCAAAATTGAAAGGATTCTGTCGCGATGGAACACGCTGTTGTCAAGTGGAGCCATGGTATGAAAGTGGTGTATCTATCCAATTGGTTTGCCCTTTTTATACCCCCCCACCAACTATACATTTTATGTGGGTCAAGGTCACGTAAAGATACCCTTTGAGCGGGGGATAGACCACTAAGCAGCATGCTAGTCCATTGCCGCAAAGTGATCTATCCCCCGCTCTGTTTTACAAAACCTCAATCAAGTCCAAGTTCGATTCCTGTTTAACACATTTTATTCTAATTCCAAATCCAATTTAAAAATTTCAATTTCACAAGGCTTACAACTCTGATGTATCAAACACTCCAGCTCCCTAAACATATCGTCCAGTTCATCCAAATTATGATGTCCTACTTTTAACACATGGAGGTGGTTCATGCTTTGCATTGTAGCATGACCATCAACAAACAAGTTTCTTTTCCACGCTAACATAAATTCGCAGTTTTCTTGAAAGATCCTTCTCACCAAACACTCATACACAGCCGTCAACATGTCTCTACAATCTTCATAATGCTCCATCACAGAATACCTGTCCAAGTTAGCACCAAGCAGCGATCCACTCATTTTTTCTAGCGTTCCACTGGAAAGTCCAAAGCAGAATGAAGTCGAGATGTACAGACCCCCTCTTTTATACCAGTTAACCGGTTGTCCTTGCTTTAAAGTGGGTCAAGGTCATCCAATGCTACCCTTTGAGCGGGGGATAGACCACTAAGCAGCATGTTAGTCCATTGCCGCAAAGTAGTCTATCCCCCGCTCTGTATTCCACACACACACACACATGTCTCTGTTCAAGTCCTCTATTACATACCCAATATATATTCAGTTCCTTCATCATCACTATCACTCATCACTGCTTCCATAAACTCCATCGGGTTAAAGTTAAATTGTTTCAATTGTTCTTTTAAGTTTTCAATTTGTTGGTCCTTTACTTCTAAAACACTGTGAAGGTGTGATATGTAGTCCGCTGCCTCGTTGATGCTTGCTACTCTGGGATCGCCTAACTTCAAGCTGGGAACTACACCCTGCAGCCTGAAGTACGCCATACGCCTTTCTTGCTCCTGCCGTTGACCAGGACTGAGCAAGCCTTGCCCGTCCCGGCTCACCTCCAGCAAGGTCCGTAGCATCGGAGCTTTGCAGGCGTTTGCCCGAGCAACAGTTATGCTATGGAATGGTCGAGCAGGTCCACGAGTAGCAGGCAGGACGTTGGCAGCACGCCTTCTTGAAGAAGAGGAAGCCCGAGAGTTGGAAGCCATGTTAAAGTGTAGTATTCAGCTAAGCGGTACAAAGCTGAATAACCAAACTGCACATCAATACCCGTATATATACACTTATCTGTGGTGGGGGTACTGGCTAGCATTGGTAAAGTGGGTCAAGGCCATCCAAAAACATTACCAGAACGGGGGATAGATCACTAAGTGGCATGTTAGTCCATTGCCACAGAGTGATCTATCCCCCGCTCTGTATTTCACATTCACGCACACATTCATACAAACACACAAGTCCCAGTCCAAGTCTTTACCCACACACCTATCCACTCTCATCCTCACTATCATCACTGTCCAAGAGGCTTTCACACTTCCTAATTAGTTTTTCCCATTTACTCCGGATATGAAGTAGCTCACTGCGAGTATTCTCTAGCATTCTGTCCCTTTGCTCTATGACTTCATTGTACCACTCGATTATGCTTGGTGAAGTCTGGGTTGATGCGTCCGTCGTGGTTGGTTGAGAGGATCCGCTGCTTCGCAACTCCTTCCTGACAGGGCCAAAGCCGGAGAACCGGACACGACTCCTTGATGAAGGCCCCGATCGGATTGGCCCAACACCTGAGGTGGAGTTAGAAGAAGAAGCTGAAGACATGGTGTGAAGCGTTCGGCTTAACAGTTGCAAGCTGAATGAGCGGACAGTGGATTACCACTCCTATATATACCTATTTGTAGTGGTGGGGGGCGGGGGTGGGGGGCGGGGTGGGAGAGGGGGTGGGGGAGGGGGGTGGGGGAGGGGGTGGGGGAGGGGGTGGGGGAGGGGGTGGGGGAGGGGGTGGGGGAGGAGGTGGGGGAGGGGTGGGGGTTATGGGAGGGGCTTAAGGACTTCCAATAAATTTCCCTTAGTCTTCGCGGTCATCGGTTTTACATACCTTTAGCACACCCATCATTTTGGTTTCTTCAATACCTTTACACACCTCAAAAACCCAAGCAAACAGCTCATCTATGTTGTTATAATTAATGTTTGTCCAGTGTTCATGCTTATGAGTTTGGTTGTTTATAATACATAGATAAAATGTAGACCCATCTCGTCTTATACAATATTCAACTTCCATTCTATGCCAATTTAGCACTTCCCAAGCATTGTGTTGATCTATCAAGAAGTCACCACCTTTGTAATTGTACCGTGACATGTTTACCACGGAGCACAGAAACAGACTGAAGCAAATGAACGGCTCATACAAGCTTAGTAAGAGCGTTAGAGTGGGGGGTATCACGTGATACACAAC